>JZKD02S1611372.1:87969-98534 GCA_000966675.3 Picea glauca | reverse complement strand
AATGTGTTGCCCAAAAAAAGAAGCATATCTTGACCAATGACAAAAAAAGTGGGGCCCCAAGTTTTGCCCAAAGCTTAGGGCGGTTGTTGAGGCCTCAACAAATGGAAACACACAGAGGGAATCAACGAATCTTTGAAACATTGCTTATTCAATCACATTTTTTTATAAGAAGCCAAAATTCTAGGAAGAGTCATACCTTGGAATTCAAATAAATGGATTCTTTAGGTCCTCCACTTTTAACATGAATCTAGAGTACCCTATTCATACGACTTCAATGATTTAGGAGCATTTCTTGAAGATAGAAAGTATGGAGTTGATTTCCTTTAAAGATTTACCTGATGTTTCAAGTAACAGTGATAATCATAGGATTGTGTTTTGAACAAAGTTAAAGATTTTTAGCATGTAGATCATTCCACTTTTTTGCAGTGTTGCTCCACTACCTGTGAGCATCCATAGCCCGGGTGGAGTCACATTAACATCACAAACCTCGCTTCACGACCAACGAGTGTCTATACTGTTGGTAAAATTATCTACATGTCCCCTTTATAAACTGACTTCCTTTCCCAATCCCTTTAAAAGAAAAATAAATAGTGGATAGGGGAAGTAGTGGTTTATACACGCTTTGAGGGATAACTATTTATTATTAGGAAAGGATTGGCCATGCTTAAATAAGGATATGCCCTGAAATATTTTAAAACCTTGGATATTTGACTAAAAACCCTCCACGTGTTGTGCTCCTTTAATGTGAATGGATGATATCTTTAGGTTGGTTGAATCACCAGTTGACTCAATATCTTCTCGAACGTAGTTATTTGGGGAAGCCCCAATTCCACCATTGTTTTAACTTTTAGGTAGTGTGGACCATTTATTCACAACTTCTTTGTTTACAACATGACTAGGAAGTAAAATGCAAGATTACAAAGATTAGCAAGTGTGCTTGCTTTTACAAGGCCTCACACTTAACCCATCATGAGAGCTACAAAGGATGTTAGCAAGCAAACAAACCATGCAAGGTTAAAATTGTTGCCAGACATAAGAGATATGTAAGTTGAAACCACAAAGAAAACAAAAATTGAAATAAAGATCACAATGCAGTTCTAATAAGCAAGAGAGGATAGTGTTTGATTATAAAAGGTGGATCTACATGCTTGGACCATCTCCCTTATCTTTCTAGATGGCTAAGTTTCTCCTTCTACAATGAACAACTTATAAGAGTTTCTTGGCCTTCACTTAGTTGTGCCAAATAGATCACCGAGCTTGAAAGCAAGGAGGATATGAGAGTGAAAATTACATAAATCTAATGAAAATCAATGCTCAAGCCATACTATGAATCTTCTTAAAAGATCAAAGGAGGACCAACCAGGAAAATTAAAATGCGAAAAAAAATAAATTATTCTTTTACATTTTCATCACCTTTTAGAAATTTAGACCTTTTATTTTCAATTTTCAATTTTAGGTTTTTTTGTCCTCCTAAAGGTTATATAGTCTTAGATATTTAAATTTTTTAACTATGAATTCGGTTTAGCTTACCTGGTTGGGAGGAATGATTATTATCCTCCCCACCCAAGTTCAATTCTCGCGAGTGACATGTTCAACTCAGTGATGGATTTGAGCCTTGTTGTTGATCGACTTGAGGGGAAGTACTGGGGATTTCCCCGAGCTTTGCAACCTGGAAAAAAAATTAAAAAATCTTAAAGTTTTAACTATTTATCAAAACCCTTTTTCCATTCTCTTTCTGAATAAAGATGGGTTAAACACAATTGCAAGACAATGATGGGAACTCTTAAAGTTTAACGAGGAGAATGAGGTAAGAAGTATTATTTTTAATGTTAGGGTTGTGAGTAAAGAACTTTTTAAAGATTTACTTAATTCTAATCCAAATTTCTTGGGATATGCTTCCACCCCAAACCTCGCAACCATAAAGGATCACTAGCATGACACCACTAGAGAAGAGAGATTTATTTTTATCCCAATGCCAAAATTCTACATCTTCGCAAGGGTTTTCCAAGTTGTAATATGCCTTCCATCGTACGGATTTATTTTTTCAATACTATTGTTCCAATTAATCTTCTGATTAAGTGATCCAGGCGGAAGTCGGTGGCCACCCACCTATTCCACTATCTCAAAACAGGGGTTTCCACCTTGGCATCTTTTCGGGTCCTAAACTTTCGGAGTCGTTTTAAGGCCCTAAACAACATTTTTTAGGTCCGCCAGAATCACGCGATAAGTGTTAGCTAGAGTGTGACAGCAAAATGTGTATTCCTCGGATAGACCTTTCCAACGAGCTATCGTGCGCCCCAAATTGAGATCATATGAACAAGTTACGCCCTTGGGAAGTTGACATATCAAATACCTCCCATTAAGGCTCGCAAACCTTTTGGCATTTCATCTTCCGGGGTTAGGGTTTGGGATTTTATTTATGTTAAAAAGGCCTCTAGAGCCTCATTGTAAACATCATCATCTTCTTGCGAATGAGCATAGCCATCACATCCCTTCTCATAAATAAGCTGCCACCATTCTAGCGAGTCATTCACTTTGTAATTTTACAGTTTCTGTACATTTCTCTCATTAATAAAAATTGTGCATTACTGTATCTCTATGTTTATTGGAATATCTTTGTATATTTCATTATTATATCTCTACCTTCATTTCGTTCTCAAAATAATATGAATCGGTGGTATCAAAGCAGGCTACTCCTTTTCGTTTCTTAGTGCATGTCCCCCATGAGGTCAGCGTATAGAGAGTTAGGTCTCGAGCTAGTTTCTCTCGAGGAAAACCGCTCTCACCTGCCCAAACGACCTCCCATGGTGGAATATAAGAGAGACGAGGGAGCAGAAGATCCCATCAAGTTGTTGCTCGCAGAAGCCCTCATGCAATAGAGGAACGAGATGTTGGAGAAATTTTCCCAAATCCTTCAACGATCGTTGACAATAACAGGCACGTCTTCGTCAAACAGTCACTTTAGAGATGCATCCCCATTCAAGGTAGAAGTTAATTTTCATGTCCCTGTATTTGAAGGTCATATCGATGTAGATGCTTTGGAAAAAAGGTTAAATTTGCTAGAACGTTATTTCTCTGTTCACAATTTTTTCTGACAAAGAAAAGATCACCTTTGTGCTCCTTAAGGCTCTCCCCCATGTCAAACATTGGTGGGAAACTTATTGGGACCAAAATTCCACAGAGGAGTCTGGAATATTTGGGGTCGAGCCGACTTGGGATTTTTTTATGGATGTGGTCAAGGAATAATATTACCCTCTGAGAAACTATGATGACCAATACATGAGATGGACCATGCTGCATCAAGAGAGGGGCCAAATAGTGTTGGAGTTCAAAAATACCTTCCATACCTTGCACACCAAGTTGGGTATCAAAGACTATGAGCAACATCTAGTTCTAAAATACCACGGGGCTCTACATAGGTACATCCAAACCGAAATGGAGTTTCTGGACATCTCTTCAATGGGAGAAACTTATTGATATGTTGTCAAAATCGAGTAGAAATTCAAGCACCAGAACAAGCGAGAATTTGGATCTACAAATCTGCAACAACCAAAGTATGGTAAAGGAAACCCTAATCCATAGGATAGCCAACCTCAAGACAACTAATCCAAGCTGCTTGAAAAGTAGAGCAATGGGAAGACAAAGAAGGACACTGGTAAGTGGTGCGACTTCCACAAAATCCCTTGGCACAACATCGATGAATATCGCTCGAAACAATCATTAGTAGTCGAGCTCAAAGAAACAAAATCGAGCCCCGAATCGGACTCTAATTCAAACCATAGTAAAATGAGAGAGATAATTGATGCATAACCCATTGTTATTATCGAGATCGCAACAATCCAACCAGAAGAACCAGAGGATCCTGAGGAGGGGGGGTGCCTTTTCCATTCACAGATGTGGGTGAAGGGGACCCTGCTGCATTTTAGTGTTGAAAGCAGAAGCCAAAAGAAGTTCATATTAGCAAAGGTCGTCAAGCAGTTTGATTTGTCGACAAAACCACACCTACAACCATACAACATCGGATGGCTTCGCCAGGGATGAGATCTTCGTGTCAGCCAACAGTGTCGCCTATCTTACGGCATCAAGCCCTTCAAGGATGAGGTACTGTGTGATATTGCCTCATTGGAAGTTTGTGATGTTTTGTTAGGCCATCCATATATGTGATAGTGTCATGTTTTTTATGAGTCTCGACCCCGTAGCGTCATTGTTACTCTCGGGGGTCAGCTCTACAGAATACCAGATGTAGTTCTGACTATTGTCCTGAAAAAACAGTGCCGTAAAGTAATCTCTCATACCGCAAAGTAATCTCTCATACCGCAAAGTTTAGCCTCTTCATAATCTGGTCAGAAGAAAAGGACACTGCAACCACTGCAGCCTCGGCCCAAGACCCTTCTTTCGAACAAAAACATATCAATAAGATTGTAGAATACCACCAAGATATTCCTACTGCACCTACGAGGGTGCCTCCACACTGCCAAGTAAAACCAAGTTATAATAAAACCCTTCATGTTCTTCATGTTGCATCTTCAATGACAAAGTCTTCTCACACTCAAAAAGATCATGGGGCTAGATTGGTTAAACGAATCCAACCCCTCCAACAACAAGTTCATAACAACCTTTAACAAGCTAAGCAGGACAGCTTCTTCAGCAAGGCAAGTAGCTCACCAAGGTTCAGATTTAGCAAAAGCATCCCCAAGGACTTGACGCAGTGGAGACCAGTGCTTCTTAAGGGGGAAAGAATGATCCAGGTGGAAATCGGTGGCCACCCACCTATTCCACTGGCTCAAAACAAGGGTTTCCACCTTTGCAGCTTTTCTACAACGTTTCAGGTCCTAAACTTTCGAGGTTGTTTCGAGGCCCTAAATAACATTTTTTGGGCCCGCCACAATCACATTATAAGTTTTAGCCAAAGTGTGATGGAAAAATGTGTAATCCTCAGATAGACCTTTCCAACGAGTTATCATGCACCCCAAACGAAGATCGTATGCAAAAGTTATGCCCTTGGGAGGTTGACGTATCAACTACCCCCCTTAGAGCCTACAAACCTTTTGGCGTTTCATCTTCCGGGGTTAAAGTTTTGGATTTTATTTATGTTAAAAAGGCCTCTAGAGCCTCATTGTAAGCACCGTCATCTTTTTGCGAATGAGCGTAGACATCACAACTCTTCTGAGAGATAAGCTACCACCATTCTAGCGAGTCATTCACTCTGTAAATTTACAGTTTCTATACATTTCTCTCATTGATAAAAATTGTGCATTATTGTATCTATGTGTTTATTGCAATATCTTTATATATTTCATTGTTATATCTTTGCCTTCATTTCGTTCTAAAAATAATATGGATCATTGAGATCGATACCTAAGTATCTATTGGAGTGGATCATATCTAGCATAGATGCATGGATGTAACTTAACATCATGTCTATATCTATGTCAACGAGAAATAAAATCCTTTAAGGTGTATTTTTTTTCAAATGTGTAAAAACTTCAACTTTGTATTTGAGGAAATTTGAGCGTCAAACTTCAAGGTTAAATGAATATTATAGATTATCTATTAGGTAAGATTTATTTTTAATATTATTATTTTCTGTTGGAATTTTTTACATTAGAAATTAGAGTCAATTTTAGTTAAATGCATGTGACACATGTGACATTTATCTTCCATCATAAGTTGTAGAATGCACCTCTCGACATAATATAAAGGAACAAAAAAAATGATGATAATGCTTGATGTTAGTTGGATGGTAAGGTGAGAACTACTTTTTCTTTTTCATCTAGAGTCATGTTGCTTTGGTGATTCTCATGCCAAGACCATACAAAATTATGTTGAGCATAAAACCTAGGCGAGCAATGGCACATTTGGAGACTTGTTATTAAGAGATTTGGCTTTGAATCTCAAATTGCTTTTGACTTTTTCTTTTAAAAGTATAAGAAATTATTTCTAGAAAAAAAAGCATTTGTTAAGGTAATGAAGTATCTAACCTTGCTATGTAAAACGTTATGGAATGGCCCACAAGTATATTAGTGTACAAACTCCACTTGTTCTTGAAATCTAGATGTGTCATCCTTCAAGAAAGGAAAACTCGATTGGAGTGAAAATATAGATGGTCACACATGGACCACGTCAACACCCACAATTATGTGCATTGGCTCAAGAATAGGATGCACAGTGCCCCCCCTACTACAAGGGGCGGTGCCCCTAGTAGCCTCCTATCATCATTAATGGGCAAGGGCAAGGTCAAGGTAGATCCCCCATGCCCATAAAGGCTCTACGACATTTTGCACGATGAATTTCAATTGTGTTTGCCAAGCTATAACAAGTGCACAACTCTACAGTCTCACATGCATGTCCTTAAGCATTCCATGTGCGAACCTACAACTAGGAAGGCAACGATCACAAGAATATATAAAGTCACCTAAGACCATTGTAGAACGCCAACCACTCCTATAACCAAGTTTGTGCATTTATATAAATACTTGTGTATACACTTTGTTAGCCCCCTCAGTTCTTCCATTTACCTCACAAATTTGATTCGACTTTATAATTCTTATTATAACTTTGGCATATAGGATTTGTTAATATTTGGATCCATATTGGTGTAATATCATGTAACTTCCACATTTTGATAATCAATGAAATAACTTTATGCCATGTCTCTATTTCAGTTGAGAATGGGTATGTAATCAGATGTCATAACTAGTTTTATACATGTTCATGGTTGATTTTTATAACTCCAAATTCTATTAAGTTTGGAGTTGTCATCCGCACAATGCATCTCGGGTTCTTGGTGTGGATCAAAACTCTAGTATTTTCGTAGGTTGCATCCTTCACAAATGATGTATATAGATGTACATACAAGTCCTCCATGATTTTCTCCTTTATTAAGGTCTATAAGGATTTTGTACCAACGTGTCCAAGCCCATGATTCCAATCCACTACCTCCTTTAATTCATTAATAACAATCTCCAATGCTACCTCTGACATGTTTGCATAAATATGGTAGAAATCTCCATCCCTCATTCCTTTCAATGATCCTACCATCATTGTTCATGAGAGTGTAATGTAACATATATAATTTGCACAACCAATCTTGTAGCCACAATCTTTGTAGTGAAATTTCTAGATTTTAAATTATGTCAGAGTTTGGAAACGTTCCCAACATTTTCGAGTGGACACTCCACCCACCATCAGAGGATCTAAAATTATATTCGAAAAATAAAGAGTACAACAATGGTTAGAATAAATATAACATAGAGGAGACTAATTGTTTTTTGTTGGGGAATCACATGCAAAGATATAACAAATATCTCGTAAGTGTCATTCAACATGGATAATGAGATGACTCCCTGGCTTTCTATCTCCCAGTTCCAAAAAAAAATTAAAATTAAGTAGGGCGCAAATTGCAGTCCCCTTCTCTCCAAATGAGAGTTGTTATGATAAAAATGAATGTACTTTATGTTTATTTATACAAAATATTTTACCTTTAATTAATTTTAGGTCAAAATAAGGTCGACCTGACCAATTTACAAATAAATTCAAATTTGATATAAATAAAATTAATTAGCATCTAAAGACACCTGCAAGGGTGACGTCATGCCCGTCTAGGGTGACGTTGAGGCCCTAAGGTGGAACGTTGAGCCTAAAAGGTAGGGCGCTTAGCCTCCAAATGCCCCAGATGAATCCCACACGTGCCACTAGGCTCATAAATGCCCCCAAAACTAAAACCCTAGCTATGGATGACGTCCAGGGTCATGATGGTGACGTCCTGGGCCTTCAAGGGCCAACGTCCATGTGGAAGAGCAAGATCCCCCTAGGTCTAAGTATGCCAATGTGCCTCCAAAGGCAACTTCCTTCTTTCTTCTCAATGCAAATATTCAATGTCTTCTTACCCCTAGCTGGGGTTACAACATCCATCTGTGGGATTTAAGCCCCCCATGAAGGTTTGGGCTAATCATTCCCTCATGTGTACTTGTCCATCGAGCAAAGTCCTGCAACAACAACAAGTACACCCTCCAAGGGTTCATAAGTCACGGGGATCATAACATGTAAATCACATCCAATAATTAAATTACCCAAATATGTACATCAAACCCCTCTTTAACCTAGACAAATGGTCAAAGATGTTATGCAGTTTGACAAGTTAGGTTTGGAGAAGGTCTCAGGGCGTTCTATTGGGCTAACCTCTCTTAAGTTTGGGGTGTTTCCCAAGTGGGATCTAGTCCAGATCATGTAAGTGTATGAGGTGGTACGGGGTAAGTGTTTGGGCATAGGGTGCATGTGATAACAAGGAAATGTAAAATCTTACGTGTAGGTGCCTTTGTAGAGGGCGAGTTGCACCTTATCATAAATGTTATTGTTTCCTAGCCCATTCATTGCCTTTTACTCTTAGCTTTATTGCTTTTAATATTTTGGTTATGTGCTTCAAGGAAATAGTTGAGGGCCACTGTCCTGGCTTGGTGACCAAAGGTGACAACGTTATCCACAAACATTTCACGTAGATGAGAAGGTTGGCTCGTGATGAGACCCCCTTTCTCTTGGTTATACCACCATGAGCCACTACCCTGGTTTGGTGACCAGATAGGTGGTAGTGTCATACTGCTACATGCCCATAGTCATAATAGGTCGACTCGTGATGATACCTCCAATCCATCAACTAGTACCTTAAGTGTTTATGTATCTTATGGGTCCCCTTTTCTTACCGAGAAACTTTTCACTGCTTTCTCAGGGATCCCTGGTCGAAGCATCTCAAAGGTTTCAATATTGGCTTTTAACTCTTGCTAGCTAATTTTACCCTCTAGGCCTTTAGTCCCTTCTTCCCACGAGGTAAGGTACAAGCCTTCCTAGTGTATCCAATCCCACTATCGAAACAAAGATAGGGGAGATGAGAGGAATAAAGATGGAAGGTGATAAGTATGGAGGGAACATACGATGACCTTTCATAGACACACCTAGTGGCAACCCATCCTAAAGGGAGATCAACTTACTAGAGCACCATGTCACCCTTCAAGGTATGAACGAGGCAAAGAGCATAATTTCCAAGAAAACATAATGAAACGAAGAAGAATTCAATGCAACATATTCACGTGCTTCAAGATTTAGAGTGACACATACCATGATACCCAGACTAATTACCTCATGGAGCAAGACTTACTGCTACTTCAGGACCAGGTTGGTGGGATGGATACGATTGTTGTTGATAAATGGACTACACTAAAGAAAAGAGGGGCCCTTGGAGTTCATGCTTAAGTCATTCGACTCTCGTTACTCCATATCTAGGACTTGTGGGCCTGGAGACGTGATCTCCTTAGTTATCCCTGGGTTAGGGGATAACATAGCTTATTGTGAAATAATGGTTAAAATAATGAAATCACTAGTCATCAAAACAAGTTAGCCTAATATTAATAACTAATAACCATTTCATATTCACCACTAACACCTAATTGAAACACAATAGTAAAAAACAATTATCATTTGCATTAGAATAGTCTACAACAAAAGAAACAACCTTACAATTGTTCTAGCATAAGAAAACGAGGAATAGACCCACACCACATGAATGCCACAATGACTCCAAAAAGTGGCTAGCAATGGCTTATCCTCGTTAACAAATCATGAAGTATTCTACAAGAATGTAAAAGCAAAAGTTTCTCCTTCTACAATGAACAACTTATAAGAGCTTCTTGGCCTTCACTTAGTTGTGCCAAATATATTACCGAGCTCGAAAGCAAGGAGGATATGAGAGTGAAAATTACATAAATCCGATAAAAATCAATGCTCAAGCCATGCTAGGAATCTTCTTAGAAGATCAAAGGAGGACCAACCAAGAAAATTAAAATGCAAAAAAAAAAAAATAGTGAGCTCAAACCCACATCATATTTATGAGGAATATTGTAGGAGAAGGAAAGTATGGACCGATAAAATTAAGTTCAAACAAGAAACAAATAATTTGGATGCAAACCATCAATTTTTAATGAGCATAAAATGAATCATGAGTAAGAAGTTACTCAAAAATCATGATGTTAAAGTTGTTATACACCACATTCCAAATTAGAAGTAAACATGTATCATCAAAAAACCAATGCTCAAAAGTATATAGAAGAAAAAATAATTTATATGGGAAACTAAACAGATAAGCAATTTGTTTGTATTGATTAAGTACTTGGTTGTCTCAAACTATATTGATTATTGATTGCTTACCCCCTGGTGCTAAGGTTTTCTATTGAATGCACATACCAAATACGATATATTTTACTGTAGGGTCTACAAGAATACTTGGGTTTGAAGGGATGAATGCTTGCTCCAACGACTTCTTTCCTATAACATGCATCTCATAAGATATCCCTTGAATCTTTTGTTGACCAAGTTCTCTTTGTGTACATCCAATGCAATGTTCCCAAAACCAATTCTTCAAACTTTGATCCATGATTTCCTTTTTCCATTCACTAGCTAATGGTACATTCCTTCCCTACATAAGCACATCGTTCAAGCATGGGGTAGGTTTTGATTATCCTAAAGGAAATGAAAGAGAGTATAGCCTAAAATAGATATGCATAAAACTTCAAGAC
>JZKD02S1611372.1:65272-78257 GCA_000966675.3 Picea glauca | reverse complement strand
GGTTGCTAGATACACTTCGATCAGGGTAGTGATCTCCATTGCAGCAGAGATGGGTTGGAAGATCCACCAGATGGATGTGAAGACTGCATTTCTGAATGGTCTTATTGAGGAGGAGGTGTATATTGAGCAACCATTGAGCTTTGAGGTGCATGGGGGAGAGTCTCATGTGTGTAGATTGAAGAAGGCATTGTATGGGCTGAAACAAGCTCCCAGAGCTTGGTATTCAAGGATAGATGCTTATTTGCAGCAGTTGGGTTTTGAGAAGAGTGAGGCAGATCCAAACCTATACTTCATTGTGGTTGGAGAGGATCCTCTCATTCTTCTGCTATAAGTGGATATCTTTTCATTACAGGGGTAGAGAGACTCATCAACAGCTGCAAGGAGATCCTTGCTTCAGAGTTCGAGATGACTGACGTTGGACTGATGCATTACTTTTTGGGATTGGAGGTTTGGCAGGAGCCTGGACACATCTTCCCAGGATAGGGGAAGTATGTGTATGACATTCTGAGCAAATTTCATATGGGGGATATTAGGCCCATGTGATATTTGTTTTGTTGTCAACACTCTCAGTCAGTTCATGGTGGAGCCTAGGAGAGTGCATTGGGTGGCAGCAAAACATGTGCTCAGGTATCTTTGTGGTATGGTAGATTATGGTTTGGACTATCAGAGAGGAGATGGAGTTCGTCTGGTTGTCTATACAGACTCGAATTGGGCAGGATGTGTCAGTGACAAGAAAAGCACTTCAGGGTGCTATTTTGGATTGGGATCAGCAGTTGTGTCTTGGTTCAGTCAGTGGCTTTGAGTTTTGCAGAGGCTATGTATACGGCAGCCAGTCAGGCCAGTTGTGAGGCCCTTTGGCTTCACAAGATGCTGGTGGGATTGTTCGGTGTGCAGTTGAGGCCTACTGTGATTTACTCTGATAATCATAGTTGCATTAAACTATCGGAGAATCCAGTTTTTCATGATCAGTCTAAGCATATCGAGATTCGTTATCACTTCATCCGTGACTATGTTCAGAGAGGAGTTGTGGAGCTACACTACATATCTACAGAGGAGCAGGTTGCAGACATACTCACCAAGGCATTGGGCAGAGGCAAATTTGTATTTTTCAGGGACAAGCTTGGAGTGGTGAGTAACACTTTCATCTGCATGAGCGAGTGTTAAATTTTTTAATTAAATAAAGTACCAAGGCAAGTGTTTCTCATCCCTAGGCACCTAAGGGGTGAGAAAGTGTCGAATGTGGGCCCTAGTCATTTAATTTGTGAGATGCAAATTAAAAGGTGACTTTATGACTTTAGTGAGGGTGAGTGAAGAGACATCAAATCTCAGCCACACATCTAATCTAATCTTAACCATTGGATTAGAAAACTCCTCACCTACCTCATGAGGTCGATTAGGGTAGAGGGGCGCACCCATTCTTGGGTTCTTCATGCATTTTTGTTGAGATAGCAAAAAGAGAAGAGAGAGGTTGAGCTTTGAGAAGAGAGACAACATTTGCAGGAGGAGAGACACGCATCCCAAGGCATAACAGTAGGCATGAATTACGAGGCAATAGACAACAATAAAGAACAGTTCGTATAGTACAAATTTGAAGGGTCGTACAACCATTGATGTGCACATATTTTGAGGAGAAGAGTAGCATGATTTTTTGGGAGTATTGGCATGCTTTCCAAGGCTATCGTACATCATTTTCAGGCACAGAAATCGAGGAGGTTGTTGGGCACATTTTTCTCGGTGAGAAAAGTCTGTATAGTATGTACGAACCTGCATAGAAATCAAGGGTCGTACCACAGTAAATTCTGGGCACGTTTTTCTATGCATTCAACACAGTTTTCAAGGTATTGCATTGCTGGAGATTTCCATATTATTGGAGCAGAAACTTGGCATGCATTACGAGGACTGTTCGTACAACATTTAATGTTGTGACAGTCGTACAGTGGTACTGATTTCTGGTTCAAAATTCGAGGAGCAAAGTTTCATGAATGTCCAGATAAGTTTGTAAATTTCTGAACATGAATATGCTGTAAAATAATTTCTCAGAAGCCCATAAATAATAAAAAACCCTCTCTCACTAGTTTTACCCTTGTTTGTTTTTCCAGGGTCGATGTTAGACCGAAAATTTTTGTGTCATTAAATTTCTGAGTTTTATATGCTGCTGATATTTTATTTCTGCATTATAAACGATCTTCAGAATCTTCATGTTTCAGTTCTGAAGTTAATTTTTCGTTAAGTTTTATTTGCTGATATAAAACTGGGTTTGGGCATTAAACATTGGCTGAAAAATTAGCGAGACTGAAACTGGGTTGGGATCTGAAAATTTACACCTTCTAATTGTAAGATTTGGTTGAAAAGCCACCCAAGAATGCAAATGAATGAAGTAAAGCGAATGAATGAAGTAAAGCAAATCTGGAAATCTGAATTGAGCAAAAATAAATTGTATTCTACTAAAGAGAATGCAAACCATGCAATGAAAATGAGATGCTCACATGAGAGCGATGGGTGAGAATATATAGGATTTACCACCCAAGAGACTAAAAACACAACCAATATGGGATAAAGTGAAAAATTCCCTAAGTAAACTTAACCTAGTATGAAGAGAGCTAAAGCCAAGAACTAGCTAAGAAAGAACCAAACAACTAAAGAACCTTATTCATACTAACACACCCCCCCCCCCAAGTGCAACTTAGGGGGAATGTAAACAAAGATGCAAATATGGGTCCATGCTAGAAGGCCCGATGAGGTACCCATGTACAAAATATCCCCTCAAACAGAAAAGGAAGGAGACAACCCAGCGGGAAAAAACTCCACCCCCCCCCTTGAGGAGATGAAGCAAGAAGGGCTAAGTGACCCACTAGAAGAAATGTCTCGCACATGCAAGAGAGACCAAAGATGGACATACTTTCTCTCGGTGAAAGGGATGGTGAAGATGTTTGAAAACTGGTCTGTTGCATGACAATAGCGCAAAACAATAGCTTGCTCCTGAATTAGCTACCTGAGAAAATGCATGTGGATCTTGATGTGTTTGGTTCGCTGATGATGAACCGGGTTATTCGAGATCTGGATGGTGCTCTGGTTGTCATAGTAGATGGTTGATGACTTCTGAAAAGTGATTCCAAGTTCAATGAGGATATTCTAAATTCAAATAGCCTAAGTGACGACATTGATAGCTCCTCGATACTTAGCCTCCATCGAAGAAAGAGCAATGGCATGTTGCTTCTTGCTTTACCAACAAATGGGATTGAAACCAAGGTGAAAATTGTAGCAAGATGTAGACTTGTGATCATTAAGATCACAATACCAATCAAAATCTTTGTATCTAATAAAACCTTAACTTGTGCCTATTGCATAATGAATCTCATACTTGTGGGTGCCATGTATGTAGTGCAGGATTTGTTTGGCAACCTTCCACAAAGGTCACGTGGCTCTGTCATGAAACACGTCATAATGCCAACTTCAAATGAAATGTCGGGGCGAGTATGGGTCAAGTAGACGAAGCTTCCAACAAGTTGTTGATACAAAGTGGCATCAACTAGTGGTGTGGAACACTTTGCCTTAAGCTTGACTCTAGAAAAAAAGGGTTTCGGTGCAGGCTTACAAATAGCCATGTGAAAACGAGCTAGAAGATCAAGAGCATAGGTGGGTTGCATAAGAGATATCCCAGAAGAGGACTGAGTGATCTCAATCCTGAGAAAATAATGCAAGATACCCAAGTCAGTGACGACAAACTTGTCATGTAAAGAAATTTTGATGCTTGCAATGATGGATGAGGTGCTCCCAGTGATAATCAAGTCATCAACATAGAGAGCCAAGAATAGAAGAGTGCCCTCTTGTCTCAAGATGTAGACATTCAGATCTAAGTGCCATCTAGAGAACCCATTTGCGAGAATAAAGGAGTCCATCTTGGCATACCAAACCCATGAGGCCTATCTGAGACCATAAAGAGACTTACACAATATGCAAACCAATGAAGAATCCTGAACAAATCCATGTGGCTACTCCATGTAAATATCCTCAAGTAGATCCCCACAAAGATATTCACTCTTTCACTTACATTTGATGTACATTCCAACCTTGAGCTGTAGCAATAACAAGTATTAGGTGAATGGAGTTCATTTTGGAAACATGGGAAAAGGTCTTAGTGTAGTCAACACTAGGAACATGAGAAAAAACTTTAGTCACGAGTCATGTTTTGAACTTGTCAACTGATCCATCCATTGCAAATTTGGTCTACTTGATCCACTTACACTGAATTGGTTTTCTTCCCTTAGGAAGAGGTACAAGATCTCAAGTTTTTCTCTGAATCAACAAGTTGTATTCTTCCTTCATTGTTAAATCCCACTCAACAATACATGATGCTTCAATAAAAGAGTGTGGATATGAAGTTGTGGCAATGTAGGAATGCATAATATATTGATGTTGTGACCGAGTCCTCTGAGTATTGGAAGAATCCCCAACAAGAGTTCCTACAGGTTCAAGTGTCCAATGAGCCCAACGAGGCATAGTAGTGGGAGGAGGAGGAGAATCCTCATCGTCAAAACCTGAATTCTATGAAGAGGAGGATGAAACCTCATGATCAACCATGTGAGTAGAGGCAGCTAGAGGAAAATCCTCCGAGTCACTATCTGAATCCGCTATAGAGGAAGGAAGATGAAAGGATGATCTAGGAGATATTTCCTCAAATTGCACACGATGCTCAATGAAGAGTTGATGTGTCTTAGGATCCAATAATCGATATTCTTTGACACCATTGGGGTAACCAAAAAAAATACAAGGTCAAATTTGAGGTTATAAGGCCTTACACTTCTCTAAAGGAATGTGTACACAAGTTGGGGATCCAAAACTCTAAAGTGTTGCCCAATATTTTTCCCACCACACCAACCTTCAAAGGGAGCGAGACCCTTCAATGCCTTATGCAAAACTTTGTTCTAAATGTTAACATCACAATTGATAGCTTCTGCTCAATACTCAAGTACAAGGAAGAGTGTGTGGATCATGCAACCAACCATCTCATTTAGGGACCTATTTTTCCTCTTTGCCAAACCGTTTTGTTGAGGTGTATAGGCGGAAATATGTTGAAGATATATCCCTTCAAGAGTGCAAAAAATTCAAAAGTGATGGTTCACATATTCTCTGCCATTATCTATGTGGAGAATTTTGATTCACTTCCTAGATTGTTTCTTAGTGTGAGCCTTGACCTCCTGGAATCTATCCAAAGATTCTCCTTTCTACTGAAGAAAGTAGACCCATGTATATCTAGAAAACGCATAATTAAAAGTGAGCAAGTATGAAGCCTTGCTGAAATACAAAGATGGAAATGGACCTACCACATCATTGTGAACCATCTCAAAGACTTATAGATCCCTCCAAGCCTTCCCTTTGTTGAACTTGTCCTCGGGATGCTTTTCCAAGGCATAACTCGATCCGAGGAATACCTACGACCATATCATGCGTGTTGAGTTGTTGAAGATAACAAAATTTCAAATGGCCAAACCTCGCATGCCATAGCTTGCTCACAAAATCTGAATGGGTAAGGAAAGCAGTAGAATGAGAATTAGGTATAAAATGGGAAAATGAATACATCTGAGACTCATGATCAACCTTACCAACTGCAAGAAGTGCATTATCTTCAAGATCCTTAAAGGTGACAAAATCTGGAGTGAACTCAACTTTTCTTCCATTGCGGGCAATCTGATAAATGGATAGAAGGTTGGCTGACAAATTATGCACACATAGGACATCCTCAAAAGTACTAGTGCCAACATCAACAAAACCTTTCCCAATGACATCTATAATAGAGTCGTCCCCAATGAGAATGCAGGGCACCAAACAAGGCTCCAACAAAGAAAAATGTTCTCTGAAAGAACCCATGTGATGTGATGCACTCGAGTCTAGAATCCACTACTAAGAGGAATCTCCAGTATCAACAAGTGTAGTCGCTTACCCTTTGCGTGGTTTGGAAAAAAGGAGTACAACAATGCTGTGAAGAAGGTAGATTAATGTTGTTATTTTTTAGAAGATGCTTAAGCTCATCGATCTGCTTCTTATGACAAGAATGTTCCTCATGACCAACCTTCTTACAGTGATTACAAGCTAGCATGTCCTTCTTCTAAGAATTCCCCTTCGTAGAAGAAAAGTTTGAGTATGCTTTTGGGGTAGATGATGATTGTGCCCCATCTTTCTGTGACTTCTTCTTGGATTTCTTTCGTTTATTGTCGAGTTTCTTTGCTCTTTTTGTTCCTTTGGCTAATTAGAAAACAAAGCATGAGATTGAGACAACTTAAGGAGACCCATGGAAAGAAGCTTCCCTTGTTCATGCACTAACATTTTTGAAAAGGAAGCAAAAGAAGGAATTATATATGCAGATCCCATACTCGACCTATGTGTGTGAAAGCTAGAAACAATTCCAACATATTCAGGTCCAAGCTTAGAGAGAGTAGTTGAGACAAGTTATTTTCCCTTTTTCTATATGCCACATTATTTACATTGGGCTATTATCTCATTAAAATTTGTTACATAATCATGGATGTTGTCAAAAGACTTAGGATCAAGACTCATTAGTTCATTGTCAAGTTGATATCCCCTAACTTCATCAGTTGTCCCTTGGAGAGTTTTTAATTTTTCTCGTGCATCATGTGAATTGATACATCCATCAAGGTGAAACATCAAATCAAGGGAAACTAGAGACATAAGACAACGAAGATATTTTATTTGTTTTATCATCCAGACTACCTTTTTCTTATCATCTATGGGTTCAATTACCTTTTGTTCAGCATAGAGTGTATATCCTTGTTGCATCAAGGCATTCCATGTATTTTGATGCCATGTGTTGTAGTTGTATAATGTTAGCAATGGAAATTTAAAGCTACCCATTTGTGAAGGAAAAGAGATCTCGAGTACAAAGAGATGCACAAGCATAATCACACTAAGAGACCCCCCAAATAAATCAACCAAAGAGCCCCCCCAAGAAAAATGACTTGGCACTTAATATTTAGTGCAGTTATAATTGCCACTAGTAAGGGAACACTAAGTGGAGTTTACTCCAATGCATTTACAAATCCTCAAAAAATGAGTATGTGTTGAAAGTACAATTTTGGCACAATACAAAGTAAAATAAATAGCACTAATATGAATTACACGAAAAATCATGCACTTTCAAAAAAAGGATCACCTCGATCCGATGTCATATGTAAAAGATACGAGCCTTTGAAGTTCTCAAAACGAGAACTATGCAGTGTCACCTATGAGAATCTGTAATTCTGGAAAATCTGTGCATCAAAATAAGAAATTGTTTGCACCAATTCGAAGACTACAAAAAATAGGAAAAATAAGAAAAAAATTCTTGAGAAAATGAGGTCAGAAGCCCGAGATATGAGTATGCAAACTTTATCTTCAAAACCCAACCTACCAACAGAGAGGGGAAGGAAATTCAAAATTCACATTCCACCAAATTTAGCAGAACTGCCATCAAACTTAGCAAAACCGCCAAAATTCACTTGCCACCAAATTTAGCAGAATTGTCGCCAAACTTAGCGAGGCCGACAAAATTCAGCTTCCACTAAATTTAGCGGAACTACTGCCAAACTTAGCAAAACCGCCAGATCGAAGTGTGAGTTAAGCGGTCATATGCCCCCTAGGTAAAAAAGATTACCTCTCCGGACAACTTTCCCAAAATAAACAAATGGACAATCAATCTTAGGGTTTTCAAGCCTTCTGAGCGCAATGGCAAGGTCAGATTTAACCAAAAATGCTCTGAAATGGTGGCTCACTATTGAATCTAGCAATGAACCTTTGACTTCAAACAGATATGGCCTCTAGTGTCCAACTGGGATGAAACAAAAGCAAAATATGGTTATCTCATCTACTTTGGACTCAATGGTGAGCTTTGAATGTCTCCGGAAAGCTCTGAAAAAACCCGCATCCAGCAAGTAAAAAAGAGAACCCCCATGAAAACTGATGTTTTCTCCACACTTTTCTGATTCTCTAGATCATTCGAGGATGCAAGAGAAGAGCATACTCACGTGCTTTGAAAAATATATCTCTACACTCAAAATTCTAAAAAGATTGGTAACTCACAACCACTATGATACCGTGTAAGATTTTGTTGAAAATCCACCCCAGAATGCAGATGAATGAAGGAACGCAAATCTAGAAATTGGAAATGAGCAAGAATAAATCGTATTCTACTCAAGAGAATGCAAAGCATACAATGAAACTGGGATGCTCATTTGAGTGTGATGGGTGAGTATATATAGGATTTACCACCCAAGAGACTTAAAACACAACCAATATGGGATAAAGTGAAAAAGTCCCTGAGTAAACTTAACCTAGTGTGAAGAGAGATAAAGCAGATAACTAGATAAGAAAGAACCCTATTCACATGAACATTAATGTATCTCATTGAGTGTTTTCAAATACCTAGCAACAAGAACAACATCAAATGAAATATCAAGACATGTATGGGTCAAATGCAAAGGAATACCAGCTAGTTGACGATACAAAGTGGCATCTACTTTGGGTGTGGTATAGGTGGTAGCAAGTTTAACTCCAAGTTGGGAGGGATATGGGATTGGATTAGAATCTTCCATGTGAAAGCGACATAGAAGGTCATATGCATAATTATATTGGGAAAGGGAAACGCCTTCCTTGGTTTACAAGACTTGGAGGCCAAGAAAACAATGCAAATTTTTTAAGTTTGTCATTAAAAATGTTTTCTTGATCTTGGGTTTTCACATGGGTTAATAGCATGGGGTCACTAATAGTGAGTATAAGGTCATCAACATAGAGAACAAGTATGATGAGATAGTTTCCCACTTTCTTGGTATAGACATTGGGGTCAAAACGACATCTAGAAAAGTTGATGTTAATAAGAACGTTATCCATTTTAGAATTCCAAGCCTTAAAGGCTTTCTTAAGGCCATGAAGGTGTTTCTTAAGGTGACAAACAAGTCTAGATTAATTCTAAATATAGCCAAGAGGATGTTCCATTTAGAGTTTATTCTTGCAAATCCCCATGCAAGAAGGCGGATTTAACATCCATGTGATGGAGCTCCCATTTATATGAAGCCACAAAGGGATATAACAAGGAGGGTGGATTCATTTTGGCTACAAGGGAAAAGGTTTCAATATAGTCAATTCATTCTACCTAAGAAAATCCTTTGGCAACTAACTCGGCCTTATGTCTATCAACACTTTGACCGATTTCTTTGACCTTCCTCCTACGATTTTGTCTACTTGGGAGGAGTCAACCTATTGGTTCATATCCACTTATGGGCAATCTAAAAGCCCAACCAAGAAGTTACGAGAATACAATAACATCGCCTATAAGGATGGTGAGATCATCAATTCCTTCAACTTGTGTTTCACTAAGTTATACAATCAGATCCTTGAAATAATTTGAACCTCATAACCAAGCTGCTTTCATGCATTACGACAATGCATTACCTTCCCCCTACCATCATAGGCTTGCGGAAAAAGGCATTGATAATCTCGGTTTCGCTCTGCATACTTGTTTAGAGTACGAAGAACAACTTGAAAGAATAGGTCTTCCTCAGGGAGGATCGGTTAAATAGACAGACATGTTCGCCCTCTTACAGCTAGTACAAGATATGAACAATCGTATGATAGCGTATGAACGAAAGGGGACTGTCTCCACTCTCACCCCTGGAGCTTCATCCTCTTTTGCACCTCCCTTTAGAAACCCAAATGAAAATAATTTTCAGCCTAAATCTATCTTGCCTCGAAGTTGGTGTAACTTTTGTGAGGAATACCATGAGGAAGCCACATGTGAGGTAAGGAAGAGTGCCAAAGATAAGATCTTTGGTAAAAGACCAGAAACTACTATCGTTGTCCTATATTTTGCAAAGCCAGAAGATGTCACGATCATCAATACTAGGAACAAACCCTATGCTCCCAAAGGCAAATTTGATCCTCCCCGCAATTCTTTTATCCCGAGCTCATCCTCACCTGCTACTACTGTTCAGGTTCCTAAGGTTTCTGACAGTCAAGGAACAACTTCCCCTCTCCCCTCTTCCAAGTACAATATCTTGAATTAGTTGGCCAACATCAAAGCAGATGCAACCCTCCTGGACATGGTTGCCATCCTTGAGCAACAGAGGCATCTGAAACAATTCATGGAAGGAAAAGCTTCCCTTGTAGCCAACCTGTCTGAAGAGGTGAATGAAGACGATTCGTCTGTAAATAAAGTAGGTGTAAAGATCATGGATAAGATCGCCCATTGTTGCCTCATTGATGGCGGTTTGGGCCCAAGTGTGATGTCAAAGATTATTATGGAAGAGTTAGGCTTGTCTTGTACAAATGAAAACGCTAGAAGCATGCTCTCCTATAATAGCCTACAACAAACAACCATAGGTGAGATTAAAGATGTAACCTTAGTTTTGTGTGCACACTCTGAAATAAGGACAACCCTTAGTATTTAGGTAATTGATATGCCAGTAAAAAATTACTCAATCATCTTGGGAAGATATTGGCAAGCCTTAACGAGTGGATACCTCTCACTCGACGAAACACATTTATCCGTTACTCAAAACGGTAAAAACATCATAGTCCTTAGAGAGGGAAGGATTTTACCTTACATAGAGAGTGTCCCACAACCTAATGTAAACTATATCGAAGAGGACCTAGGAGTGTATTCCATCTTTGYTGAGGAGGATAACATTCCCTTGGAACAAATTGATTTAGATGATGGTATGTGGCACATGCACTTTGATGGTTCATGCTCTAATGAAGGTAAGATAACTTGCATTATCTTGATTTTTCCTGTAGGAAAATCCATAACTTTTCTTATATGTTGAAGTTTGCTTGCACGAACAATGTCACTGAATTCGAAGCTTTATTATTAGGCATTGAAAATGCCTATAATCTTGGATGTGGTCGCCTTTCAGTTTTTGGGGACTCTGAGCTTGTTGTGAACCTCGTACATAAGATTTACTCCCCTAGCAACAAGTTGATGAAACGATACACCCAAACTGTTTGGGTGCTTATCTAGAACCTTTTATCTTTCAACATTACTCATGTTAAGAGGGAATTGAGCTCAATGGTCGATCAGTTAGCTGTTTTTGCAGCCTCTCCTAATCGGTAACTTTTGCCTCACAAACCTTATTGTACTTTCCAATCTCTATATCGCCCACATTTTCTTGACAATATAAAATCTTGGCAGGTTTTCCCTAACGATGAGAGCATTTATGCTTTCATTCAAAAGGAACCTCTTAAGCCTAACATAATTATATCCATAGAAGACAACAAGATTACCAAGGGCTTGACTCCTCTAGAGAGTTCATTTTCATTGAGTGATGTAGGCAATAAAGATAAACAAAAAGAAGAGGAGTCAAGGAGGAAGGTGGGTGAAACCATCTCCTTGAACATTGGGGCACCCGAATCTTCAAAGAAAGTTAAAATAGGTGCCCAATGTTCTAATACAGAGGAAATGAAGTTTGGCAAGCTACTTGGTGGATTTCAAAATGTTTTTGCTTGGTATTGTGACGATTGTCATGGTTTTGATCATGGTCTTATACAACATGCTATCCCCATCAAGGAAGGCATGAAACCAATTAGGCAGAAACAAAGACCCATTAACCTTGCATTTAAAGCAACTTTTCAAAGGGGGTTGGAAAATTTCTTAAAGGCTGGGATCATTTTTTTGGTCAAGTACTCTGAATGGGTTTCCAATTGGGGACCTGTTCCAAAGGCCATTGATCGTATTAGAACCTGCATTAATTTTTTCACAATCAATCAGGCTATTATGAAAAATCTTTTTCCTCCTCTTAATATGGAAATGTTTTTGCAACAGGTTGTAAGGTCACAGATGAGGCCCTTACTTGACAGTTTTTTGGGTTACAATCAAATCAAGGAAAAAGGGGCAGATTCTCACAAAACCACTCTTATCACTAATTAGGGTACCATGACTTATAAATGCCTGCTTTCTAGCTTACCTGATGCACGTACCGCTTTTAAAAGACCTATACGAACAACTCTTGACAAATTGAGCAATATCCATATATATCTTGGTGATCTAATTGTATACGTTAAAGGGCCGATAATTACCTCCGAGTTCCAAGTGTTATTTCTAGCTCCTTTCAAAATTGCTTTTGTCCTGGATACTAATTCTTACATTCTAAAGGATTTACAGGAGCAATTGTTTTCCTACAACACTAACGATTCTCAATTGAAACATTACGTGGGACCAACATGAAAAGTTCTAACGCTATTGGATTTTCTGTATACTAGTAACCTAACTCTGCTTTCAATTTTGCACTATCTTCTTTTTCTGCTTTACAGTAGTTTGACTTCTTCTTTCTGTTTTAAAATATTTCCTACTGCTTTTACATTTCTGTCATTTTATTGTTGTTGTTTTAATTTTTGCAATTTTACTTCTGTCATGATTTTGTTGCTTGCGATCTTTTAGTTAATTTGGTCAAAATAAGATGTTGGATCAATTCTTCCACAATGACACTCCTGCAAGGCATTGTTAGTCAATAACAATCAAGCTTATACAATTGTTACAATGTTTTCTCTGAAAGCACCCTTGAATTTGTTATCTGTTGTCGTTGTTGTCTTATAAGAAATTGGTTATCTCATGCTTTTGCTTTCCATCTCTTCACCTATTTGAGAGTTAAAAGAGCAAGTCCATAAATTTTTCTCCTTGGAGTAAAGAGCATATTTGGTTTGAATGATTGTGCATACAGGGATAAATCCCCTCATACTTAACATTTTTCATGAGTTATTCCCAAATTCCTAGTCATTTTTCCTTTAAATTCGCTCACTTCCCCCTGTTGCATAATCATTCTGGTTATATCTTCTTGATCTACTGTTCTTGGTCTGCAAAACCATGAGTTTTGAGTTCTAAATCTGTTGAAAACAAATTTCCCTGTGGAGTCGCCAGTTTGTTGACGATTAAAATCACAACGAGGTTTTTGCCCACAAAGTATTGCTAAAGCCTATTATATATATATATATATATATATATATA
>JZKD02S1611372.1:43783-55609 GCA_000966675.3 Picea glauca | reverse complement strand
GACAAGACAATAATGAGTCATCTTTACATCAAACAATCTTGGGTCCATTACCCAAACCTTTGTGATGTGGGGCTTTCTTCAAGGGTTGACATCAATGACAACCAACCTTAATCAAGATTAATAAGCTGTGAAGATACGATGGACAGTCTCAAACTCTGCTTCTTTGTTCCCCACTTGAATCTTAATGTCCTCTTGACCCCTTTGCTTAAAGCCATAATGATTGGGAAAATATCCAAAGTCTCCCACGCCTTCCTTGACCCCTTTGCTTAAAGCCAAAACGATTGGGAAAATATCCAAAGTCTCCCACGCCTTCATAGAGATCTTCATACTCCCCCTCCCACATTTTTGCATTGTTAGATTGTGATAGAACTTTAATATTGTTTAACAAGCTCCTCACATTCTCACAATTTACCACAATCCTTGCAATGGGCATTTAGATAATTCCTTTTTTCATAATGATGGCCCTAGATACTGAATCTTAGGCCATGAACATCCTTGGACGATCGTAACGAGTCTTCTCTATCACATTAGCAAAATCCAACCCTAAAAAACTTTTATTGTGTTTTTTTTTAATAGAAACTAGTGAAATTATATTATAAAAAATGGCCATAGTGAAGCTGATAGCACTGGTTAAACATACACAATGTCTTCATGATTCAAGTTGTTTGCACCTATCCAAAACACAATATAGAGCTTAGCAATGTCATTTGACAAAATTTCCTAGGTTGTTTTATTACTATATGCACTATAAAAGACACCTAAGATGTTGATTACTTTAAAAAACACATGCTAAAGAAAAGTATGACGACTTGCTACTTCCTCTAGGCCTGTATGAATACATGTTGGCTCTTGTTCTCCAATTTCCATAGCTTCTATTATCTATATTATTGTGTCTTCATCCTTATTCTCACCTTGTTCTAACATCCTCTGATTAGAGGCCACCAAATATGTATCTCTATTCAGATCCTCCACCAAGTTTTTATATATATTGCACTCTGTCTCAAGGATGACCAATTGTTGTTTGACTTGCAAGAGAGTGCTCATAATTTATGCAATTTGAGCAATGCATTAGTATTCATATTCATTGAATTTGGAAATGAGAGTGAGAATGAAAGCTCTGTTACTCTGTACCATGCCTTCATGTGTCTTTAAAATCCTCCTTAATTCTTGTAAATCTTAGTGGCCCGTGATGTGAAATTGATCTGTTATGAGTGAGACACAAAATTGACAAACCTCCATGCCTGGGTATAGAGGAAGATTGACACAACTCTTAAAAGAGTTGTCTTTGTCAGTGAACATGCGAGACTCTAAACTACAACCTACAAAGAGGGTGAGGAGGAAAACGCCCTCGACACCACTTCCCAGAAACTTAGAAACAAATCCACATTCCTAGAAATATAAGGTAAATGCTGGAAAAGTAAGCACTACCAACTGGATGATAATAAAAGCAAAGGGTGAATTGGATGCTAATAAAACTAACTACCTGCCTGAGAACCAAGATTGATTTCATAAATAGACCAAATAAACAGATAAACTTGATTCCAAAGAGTAAATACCAAAACTTTATACCCATAGCTCCAATCCTCAGAGATTCAAATTTGAAACTGTGATAACCATATCCAGAGATAATAGAGACGTGAACAACTAGCTTCTGTGCACAAGCTAAACTTAGTAGAAGAAAAACAAACAGAGTGGAAATCAAACTAAAAACCAACTTGAAGAACATTGATTTCATGCAAAGATGCCCATCTTCCTCCCACTAGATTGATGACAAACTAGCCATTATCCCACATGGCTCAAGGTGAATTAACTCTAAACCTTCATTACCTCTCATCCTCGCTACTATAGACATGTGTGAGGGAGCCTTGGGTCTCATTGTGTTTATTGCTTGTCTTGGTGGATGGGCTTGTGCAAGTCACATGACTTGATATGTTAGAGGTACTTGTCATTTAATTAACAAGGGGCAAATTATGGTATAGCTTGGGTGGTTAGTGCACTATCTACCCCAAAGCTCCCCCATTTTCATTTTTATTGCCTTGTTGGACAATGAGTTAGCTTGGCAATTGCGACTCCTTGGAACATGAAAGAAGGTGCTATCTTGAATTTTTGAAGCCTCATATTGTGCTCGAGTCAGAATTGAGGCTAGTCTATGATTAAATTGACATAATTTCTTGATCATTGACTTGACAATTATGCTCTAGTTCCCCAAGACAATTAGGTGTCGAATATGCTTTTCCACCACTAACTTTAACCCCTTAGCAACAAATAAGCTCTAACCTAGTTATTGAATGACGTTCCCAAACCCCAAGCATATGACAATTCAATTTTCATATGGAATCAATAAGGATCCCCACACATACCACCCCTTTAAAAAACTCTTATTGTTAATCCTAATGCTCCATCCTTATTCCATAAGGCTTTAATCACACCACCATGATCTTTATAGCGAGGGTAAGAAAACCTTGTTCCTCGCGGCTTTTCACCCTTATTCACTGCATATAACGAGATCCTCCTCGCTCTTTTCCCTCCCTCCTAGAAAAAACCGTATCAACCTCTCCCCTCTTTCATTTCCCCTCGGCCATCGGGCCAGAATCCGTATATTACTTATGTTCAGGCTCAATAATTTGATATGGTCTATCAAGGTACATAAAAGTTGCCGAGCGTAATTTATTTATTATTATTTTTTTATTATATAAAACTTTAATTAAAAAAGGTATATTGGTAGGGCAAATACATAATAATAATTAAAATGAAATTGAATGGCAAAGCTAAATGTTAGTGGGGCAAATATGACAATTATTATTTTGTTGCATCCTTAGGTTTTGTTTTTATTAAAGTTGCACTGCATATATTTCTCTTTGCTCACCATTCCTCTCTCGGTTTTGTTGTATGAGCAGGAGAAACTGAGGAGGAGAGGAGGACGAAAGAGTGCAGAAGCAACATTGGCCACATGGTGTTGTGCAGGAAGGGGAGGAGGAGGCAGAGGAAGTAATAATGGGCAGCACTGAGGAGGAGGAGGAGGCAGCGTCTTCTTCTTGCACGATGGATACGTATGAAGGTCTAACACTGAAAGAAGGGGAGAGGATTGTGGCGCCCACAAGGAGACCCGATGGTACCCTTCGCAAACCCATTCGCATCAGAGCAGGCTACGTCCCTCAGGAAGAAGTCGCCATTTATCAGTCCAAAGGCGCTCTTGTATGATCATCGTCACCATCTTCACATTAATGATAATGCCTTTACTTCCTCTGTGCTTTGATTTGTTAAATATATATAGTTGCTTGAAGTATTCTGCAATTTAGATGAGGAGGAGGCATTGTTTGTTTAACAGTTGAGAAGAGGAATGCCCGAAGTCCCGCCAGGGTATGACCCACTTGTGGAGTCCAAACCCAAGACCAAGTCTGCAAAGAGGAACGAAAGGAGAAAGGAGAAGAAGCAGCAGGTACTGTTTTTTGAATTATTAATTTTTTTATTTTGCTACTGAATTGACCATTGTTTTGGAGGATGTACTATGAAACTCTGTTTCTTGTATAACTGGAACAGCAAGGTACAACAACCACATAAAGCCATTCCCTGTTCTAGTTTAAGTTTTAACACAGCCCTCTGTCGGGTGCTGTACAACCTCTGGGATTTGAACATGTTAAGCAACCCCACTTCCCATTAGACCACAGCCTGACGGACAATCATTCCTACTGAATCAGTTAAGTAGAGCAAGTTTGAATTTGGGCACACAGCTGGATTACTAATAGAGCTTCTGAACTTCATCCCAGCTTTGATGAAGCAGCCTGGCTCTGTTTATTATGGCATGCCTTTTGCCACAGTTTTTGAAACTCGAGAAAACTTCCTTTGACGAAGTGTTGGTCATTAACTACCTTTCAAGATGCTGGTGCCTCCATATACTTCATTGGGGCGTATACCACCTGGCCTTACTTAATGGTCATGGTCGTGATGGTTTTGCTAATCAACGGCCCCTTGTGGTAGCGCACCCACCACTTTTAGGATGCATCGAGCCTTGGTGGGGGCAATGGCACTAACCTGCTTTCATCAACCCTGCTGTCCTGTTGTGACCCTTTGCCACACTTTTGTATCAGTGGATGGATAATATCCGGCCCACTAAGATTATTTGGGATGCCCTTGATTGAGAGAGGGAGAACGCCTGCAATGTCGTTCTGCAAGGTCCCAAAAAATTAAGATCAGGAAAAATTAAAAAGATGGATAAAAATTGCCGAGCAAGGGGCAACCAATTGCCAGAGTGATAAGACATCTTTAATCGGCAATTCTCCTAACACTAATTTGGATAATTGGTTCTTGGCTTTAAACCCTGTCAAATCCTTGTGTACAGGTAATGCAGGCCCCATCTAATGATCAGGCAGCTCTATCTCGCTGTTTTTTTGTTTTATTTTTGCATTACTGTGATTTTTGAATAGCTGATTAATCAGCGATTTTCGTAACACTGATTAGGATAATGGCTTCTTGGCTTCAAAGTTTAAACCCAGGCAAAATCCTTGTGTACTTGTAACGCCGATCCGTTCTAGCGATCGGACAACTCCTGCCTGCTGTTTTTTGTTTTAGTATTACTCTGCTTCTGTTTAGAATTCAGCTTAGACACAATTGCCATTTGGAAAACATTCAGCACTATAATATTTTAGGATACAAGTAAATGAGTTCTGGTAGCTTTGTAAACTGCTAGCCTTGGGAAAAGCATTCCCAGAGCAGTGGGTTGGGTCTCGGTGAGTGACACTTGACCTCTTGTGTTGGTGTGTGCGTCATCCTTCGTTTTTTTATGGTGTATGTGTTGAATCTGGGGTGCTAATTTAATCTTTTCAGTGGGCTATAGATCCAGTTACACATTCAGGCTTTGTGTGTTGAGGGGGGGGGCTTCTATTGGCCAGGTTGCTTCTATTATTTCTGGATAGATGGTTACTGTTATGCACAACTTTGTAAATGTTTGTCAATGTTCCATGTATGTTACTGTGCAACTTGGCACTAATTCTGCAAATTCAAACCAAGCCTAATGCACAAGCAACATATGACATCTACTGTAACAGACCAAATATATGGATTAATGGGAATTATGGTGTTAGTTAGGGTCAGAGATGGTCAAGTCTGAATTTATAGATTCTTGCAAGTTGTGTCATTCAAGTAAAAGGGTACAAAGGATAATATACATGACCCTCATCCATTTTAAGGTTATATGTTATCCYTTTCCTCTTTTAGAGCTCGCCTCAAGTGGTTTAAGTCTCTTTCATTGTCCTGTGTATATTATTCTTCACCCATCAATTATATGTCTCATTTGTTGTTTCTTTTTCTTGCTCTATTTCACTGCATCCACTCCCTTTTGTCYAACACTTGTTCYCACATGCTAATAGTCATAGTTACTACACTTGTTCCCACACACTGCTATTCATTCTCTTAGTCATAGTTATCYTTTTTTCCAGACTCCTTTTTTCTGTTTTTCTGCGATTGCCTTGTTTATTTCCTTTTTCATCTTTCTTCATCACCATGTTTTGTTCCCTTCCATCTTTCTATCCCCTTCTTTTCGTCCCTTCCCTATTGCTCCATCTATTTTCAATGTACCATTCATTGTTCCAATCTGCTTCATTATTGACTTTATTGTTTTGAGGGCAGTTTTAGGGTTTTATTGACTTTATTGTTCCTTGGTGTTTTTAACCTGTCTTTACTAGTTTTCCAGTCCTGTCAACTTTGCTTTCTTTTGTTTTTCCTGGTCTTTCTGCTGCAACTTCCTCATACAATCAATCCATAAATCCTATGATTTCTGGTTGTTTATTTACATTGGCGTTCAATATCTATTATTCTGTATGCCCTCTTCTTTTCAAAGTCCATGCCCATTTGAACCCATTACAACAGAAAAACAGCAAATATTAGTTAGAGGGATCATTAATGAGATCAATAGAGAAACATTCCTTAGACAGAGATCACCGCCATGATGCCATCTGGAGGAAAAACTGTTATGCTGTCTATAGTCCTTTCAATTTGTTGTTGTGACAATTATCTATCAGCCAGCTGACATCTACCACCAGCAAGAAGTTAGAACAAGGCATTTGATATATGAGAAAGCCACTATGAAGGATAAACTAAGGGTGCATAATCTGTGAAGACACATCTAATAAATAACTTCCCCCACCCCTCTTGTTATCTTTTTTCCCATGGTGACATCAGGTGAGCAGTCAGGGTTATGAGCACTAGCAGGGCAGTTGATGAGGAAGGTTTCCAAGTTAAGTTCTTCAAGCGTGGTTGTCACTCTCTCGACTTCCACATTATGGATTTGTTTAATCATGTTATTTATTTTGTTTTTACCTAGGCATGGTCCCAACATATCATCCACCCAATTTCCAATTCGAGGGCCAACTGAAATCTATGATATAGTTCTTCATTTATGGCTCTAAAATGAGCTTGGGAGGAGGCACCTTAGGGCCAAAGGACATGCAGGTTTCCGCCTGGTATTGGCATTTTGAACACCCTCTTCACTACCATCACGAGACTCTATGAATTGGTTCTTTCTCGTCTCCTTAGAGCCTATGAGCTTTCTGATTTCATCCAGAGCACCATTGGGGTTAAACAGGGGTGCCCCCTCTTGGCGACTCTCTTTGGGATTTACATTGATGAGCTGGAGTCTTTTCTCCGTGAGCATATTTGGGACAATGATAGTTGTCTTCTACACCCTATCTTGATATATCTGTTTTTTTTACTGATGATTTGATCTTTTTGGCCTCCTTGCTTAAGAGTCCACAGAGATAGATTGATTCCTTATCTAGCTTTTGTGATCTTTGACAGTTGATGGTTAACCTAGGAAAACCAAGGTTATGATATTCAACTGTCGAAGTGTGTTCTGTTTAATTTCTATTTATACTCACAGAGGGAAGAGATTGAGATTACTATGACTGATACTTACTTGGCAGTTTAGTGCATGGGGCCATGTTTCAGTTTGCGACATACCCTCCAACGTCAACACAATAAAGGATATGTCTCCCTTGCCCTTCTTGAGAGATGATTCTTCTAGAATCATTTCTAATATATCTTGTCCAAGATGCACCTCTTGGATATGATCATTAGACCCACAGTCCTTAATGATTTTTAGGCCTAGGGATCGAGCTTGCTTCAAATTGACTGGGCCAGGATAAAGAGAGTCCATAGCCTCCTCAACGAATCATCCAATGCAAGTGGATTGTTTGCCAACCCATTGTTCAAGTAGAGTTTGGGGCCCAACCTCTTCTCTTCAAGACCAACTTCTGACTAGTCTCCTTCCTTCACAGAGTTAGGATCTTTGGGGAGTTGGCTTCTAAGAGGGATCAATATCCCTATCTAGCACTTTGTTCTTTTGAGGCCATTTCCTCAATTAGTCCCCTAGGGTGTGTTTATTGTTGGTTCTCAAAGGCTCCTATGAACTACTTTAATGTGTGGCCATCTCTTTAGACTGCCTCCCCCTTTTCAGGTACTCCCTAGATGCACTAGGTCATCTCCCATTGTCTAAGCAAGACTTGAATCGAGTAATTAGAGAGGACATTTACAAACAATATTCATGTCACCTAGATCATACCTCTTGAGGGGCTTGGCTCGAAGATGACCTTTTATTTCTATTTCTACTTGCAGAGTGGGGAGATTGAGATTACTATGACCTACACTTACTTGGCGGTTTAGTGCATAGGGCCATGTTTTAGTTTTCCATATGGATCCCTTTCACTTCTTGAGAGATGGTTCTTCCATAATCATTTCTAATATATCTCATCCAAGATGCACCTCTTGGACATGATCATTAGACCCATGATCCTTAATGGTTTTCAGGCCTAGGGATTGAGCTTGTTCAAATTGATTGTGTCAGGATAGAGAGAGTCCATACCCTCCTCAAGCACATCATCTGAAGCAAGTGGATTGTTCCTCAACCCATTGTTCAGGTAGAGTTCAAGGCCCAACCTCTTCGCCTGGAGACCATATTCTGACTAGTTTCCTTCCATCATAGAGTTAGGATCTTTAAGGACTCAACTTCTGAGAGGGATTAATATTCCTATTCAACATTCGTTCTTTGAGGCCATTACCTCAGTTAGTCCCCTAGGGTGTGCTTATTTTTGGTTCTCAAAGGCTTCTCTTAGCTACTTTAATGTGTGGCCATCTCTTTAGATTACCTCCCCCTTTTTAGGTACTCCCTAGATGCATTAGGTCACCTCTTGTCGTCTAAGCAGGGCTTGAATTGGGTAATTAGAGAAGACATTTACGGATAATATATTCATGTTGCCTAGTTTGCACCTCTTAAGGGTCATGGCCTAAAGATGACCGTTTATTTTGAACCCTTTTTGGAGTTGAGAGATGGTCTTATTATCAGACATCCATATTTGCATAGATATTGGATGCATGTCCTAAGGATCCTTCTTGGTTAGTTTCAGGTGGGCTCTCATAGTCTACAAGTCGAGATTAATCACCACACCTTACAGGTGCACATGGTTTGTCAATTATGCCACTTGTAGGAGCTAAAGACGAAGGAACATCTCATTTTTTGATGCCCTATATACTATGAGATTAAAGGGAGATACTATTGCTTATTTTGAGACTCGAGGAGCTCCCTTTCCACTTTCTCTCCCTACCTTGACTAGATATGTTTTGTTCTCTTCACGAGAGAAGTTTTCAAACACATATTGTAGTTTTTGCATGCCCCATTCTAGTTAGAGGCCTTTGAGAGGATCACCTTGAGAGGATCATCTCATACTTCTCAGTTCTCCCATTTGGTTTGGGCAACAAGAGGGATAGTCAAAGATTCATGATACATTAGACTCTAGATCAGTGAGACCTCACTTTTCCTTTCGACCCCATGCTCGAGTGGTCGATCAACCTCAAGACCAGAGTTATTGATTTAGGTTACAGGACATACATCAACAAACCAATAGACGAATCAACTTTAGGTGCTCCTAGAGTTGGGCTCCCCCCATCCAACACACTACTCTCCAGGTTCAGTTGAGTAGCTAGGTTCCATCTACAGTTTCTTCGTCAGAACCTTGGATGTTAGGAGAGTTGCACTTTCTTGTTTTTGTGCTCCCCCAAAGGTCATGTAGCTAGGCCTCCTTAGCCTTGATCAATCCTTGAAGGATATCATCCTATAGTGCATTGGCCCTTTCACAGTGATTGATGACACTTTGAAGGGGAGCTTGCCTGTTGGTTCCTTCACTAATTCTCAATAACCAACTCCAGCATGCGTTGGCATCTTTTGTTTTTTTCAGCACTTGAAATTTTCAGTTTGTATTATCTTTATTGTACTTGCACCTTATCTTATCTCTCTTAGCTAAACCTTAAACTTTTAGCTAGATACGTAGATATTTATCTTTTTTTCACTTTTAGCATTGATATAGGAGTTGCTTTTGCATTTCCATTATTTACCTACATTGGATGTACTCTTTTAGTTCCATTGACGTAGTCTTTGTGGTCATTTCTTGGACGTTAATAAATTTATCTTATCTATTGAAGGATGTATTGACACACACTCTTATATACAAGTTCAATAATGATGACCTCCTGGCTTGTTAGTCCCACAGGTGCAAAATTATAGACTAATTCTGCAGTAGCTACAGTACTCGAGCTGCTCTTAAAATCAATTGCACGGACCCAAAAATCCTCCTTTAACAAGGTTTCTGAATCTCTGTTTCGTACCAAACCATTAACGCTCAAAACTTGGCGCTCTTTCTCTTTGTGACTAAGTGCTAGAACCTTTATTTTCCACACGACCAACCATATAACCGTGTACCAAAACACTACTCGCTATCTCCTTTCTCTCATCTGGTGACTGTGCGCCATGACCATGGGCTCAACTGTCCTATATGCCATTGGATTACTCGTCTTTTGAATGGACGATTGTGATTTAACCGTGATCTAATCCAACGGTCAGATCTGAGTCTCTGACCTCCCCTTTCAGACTCCTAATGGCTACAACACTCCGACGTCAGACTCCAATGAAATGCCTCTTCTTTCAGACCCGGAACCTCTGAACGATCTCCACCGTCGATTGATTAAGATCTATGGTCCCAATTCCTTTATCTTCACTTCCACGTGCTAGGTCCTCGTCGGATGACTTGTACATACCAGCCACGTGTCTCCTTCACATTTGTCGATCCAACTGCCACGTGTCCACTTCACATTTGTGGATGTCAATTTCTATGTATCTCTGCCAATCGCCACGTGTCGTCTTCATAACTGTTGATCTATTCAATTTCGAATAGATCTCAACCGTTTGTTGGACTATATCTCTTGGAGTATTTCTTTCACTCCGATAACCAATAATCTGCTGCCATGTGTCACTTTCGTACCTATTGATGTGGACTACTCCGAATAGATATCATCCCTTGATCACTTCTTGAAATGAATGGATAGATCTGTCAGCACGTCGATCAAGGTTGCAATGGAATATTCTTCAATACCCTCTTATCGGTGCTGTGCAACTTCACCAATCTTTTGAACACCGAATGATAAGCTCCGACGATATCGAAAAAAAATATTCTTCGATGCTCTTGTATCAGAATGTTGGAACAAACTCCAAAAGTTGGACTCCTAAACACTTGATGCTATCCCAGCGGACTCTGAACTTAGGTAGATGCTGGCCGTTGATTTGGGTAAATCTTTGTCTGAGATCTAATCTCGTCCTTTCATTCTTAGCACATGAATGGAAGGTCTGGGCATATAACTGACGATCACGATTGACTGTTGATCTTGATCAAACAATTACTGTTTATCCACACTTGCAAAGGGATTTGGCTCTGTTCTTTGACTCGCCTGCAGACAAAGTTGGATTTTAACTTTGTTTATCCTTGATTCTGCTCCAATTTGCTATCAACTTGACCCGGTCAATCTTTAATCAGACTCTTTGATCCTTCCCTCTCTTAATTGAGGGTTTCTAAGACAACTTAACCTCGAAACCTGCAAACACGATTCTATAGAATCCTATCTAGACTTTTATCTCTCAATACAGGGACATCAATGTAACAGAAAGACACCCAATCTCATACTAACACAGAGAGCCCATAAACAAAGAATTCTATTAATAAATTACTGTACACAATTTACATAAAGCCTTTTGCCTTCCTGGCATGATTTATGTTCGACTGGCCTCTATTAGGCCTCTTGGCCACACTCGGCCTTTTTCCACACTCTTTCTATCCTTCTCTCTGCCTACCTCAACTTCTACTCTACTACTCAATGCCCTTAGGCTTACAAAATATAAAGAAGGAATTTGAGCTATCAATTAGCTTCAGATCCTAAACACACTCCACCAAATCTGTAACCAACCTCGAGGATCTCTCAAATCCACAATATCCTCAACCATCTTTCTAAATTCCACAACTCTCCCGAGATCTATTTACAAAGGCAGATTCGATTACATATTAAGCAATCTCAACCCGATAAACTCTATCCTATGCAATTCTTCTAGAATTCAATGAAACATAGGAAAATACAATACTTTCAAGCTTAGGGAATCCACTCCCTTAGTAAATTCAAAGACCCCCTAGGTCAAGTCAACAAGGTTGTTTTTGGAGGCAAAATGCTCCTGCATCAAATAAGAAGACTAACAAGTTCAATAAGAAGACTGACCAAAAATTCTAGATAAGAAAAAAACACACACACACACACTCATACACTCACACACACCCCTCCTTTTTCAAAGGGATGAATTGTGAATCGCATCTTAGTAAACTTGCTCTCAAACACACACACACACCCACACACACACACACACACTTGTTTCCCTCCTTTTTCAAAGGGATGATTTGTGAATGGCATCTTAGTAAACTTGTTGACACACACATACACACTTGTTTCTCTTCTTTTTCAAAG
>JZKD02S1611372.1:0-42417 GCA_000966675.3 Picea glauca | reverse complement strand
AATGGCATCTTAGTAAACTTGTTGATACACACACACACGCACACACTTGTTTCCCTCCTTTTTCAAAGGGATGATTTGTGAATGGCATCTTAGTAAACTTGTTGGCATAGACTAATGTGCCTCACCTAGGGGGATTCGAACCAACCATCTATCGATATTGAACTAACCAAATGCCCAACAACATTGATGACAACTGGTTGAGCTAACCCATGGGCTAAATAATATTTATATATTATTGTTGAAAGACTATTGTTTATGGGTAGATTGTGTAAAAACAAATAATACAACTCAACGCCTTGGAGAGAATCTGCTAGTGATTTATCACTGCATTTGACACTTACTATCAATCAAACATAGGAGAGGATGTAGCATAATACATAGAATTGGTGAACGAGGACGTTGAAGAAGGCTAATGTTTATGGGGAGATTGTGTAATAACAAATAATACAACTCAACACCCTGGAGAGAATTTACTAGTGATTTATTACTGCATTTGACACTTACTAGCAATCAAACATAGGAGAAGAGGTAGCACAATACTTAGAATGGGTGAATGTGGACGTTGAAGAAGATATGGAGACAAAGAATGATGAAATAAATCACATATTAAGCATAATGAAGATCAAATAAGCAACAAGCTAAACTCAGATGAAACTTTTGAAGAAATTAAAATTACAATGTATTAGAAAGAAAAGCCTCAAGCAAATAAGTAATGACATTACTCTTGTCTTTTATGTAAGAACACTATTAGTGGATTAAGGAATTTTTTTTATCAAGTATCATAAGTATATTGCGGCAATTGGTAATTTTATCTTTCAAAAATCAACCTTTTGGAAGTGGGGGCCTATTAGCATCTAAATTGTTTTTGTCAATATATATATATATATATATATATATATATATATATATATTGTTTTCTTTAATACCAAAAAAGTCTCGTGGGGAAACCCTTGGGCACTTCCCCTCATTTCATGGATGACACTCTCCTCATTTCATGGATGACACTCAGTGTAAACTTGTTGTTGCTAATTACAACTCTTGACCCGACAAGTACATTGATTGAGGCTTGCAACAGAGGTAGTGAGCTCGGGGGATTGATCTCGAGACCACCTATATGAAGCTCAAAGCACTTAACCACTCGAGCTAGCCCATTGGGATTTTGTCAAAATATATCAGGGCACATCACTACCTACTATATGACACCCTAGTAACTATGTTCCAAAATGATTGTCTGCCAACTCAAAGTTTCAATGATGTCGATAGGAGATTACCATACCTAACAATAGATAGTCAAATTATTCACAATCCTCTTGTGCTTTATTTGGAACATATCATAGGATTGATATTTTGAAAAATAGAATGGTATTTCTTTGAGTAGAGTTGAATCATGAGTATACAATGTTAATAATTATCATAGCTTTGCATCGCTTTCTAATACTAAAACTAAATGCAAGATACCTCGGTCGGAAATAATGGATAATCTGTGTACACTAATTGTAACTTAGTGCAAGTGCGAATGATCAATTTAAACATTAACATAGGTGTAGACTATTACGATCCTTAATATATTTGGAGATGATTAACAAACATATAACCAAGAATATGATAGAAATTCCCCTTTACTTTGTTAAATTAGAAAATCCTCAAGGTAGGGCAACACCATACAATAATCCTTTTACGGAAGCATAAACTTATGTTCACTTGCTTCTTTCAGGGGGCCACCTCTCGATGAGCCAATGCTCCAATACAATCACAATACTTGACGTCTCATAAGGAGGACTCCATCCTTATTTATCTAATAAACCCTAACCCTAACCACTATTGGCCTCTACCTTAATAAAAGGGCCATATTACATTTATTGCATGATAACTACACAATGGGCCTTGTTTAATAATAACTAACATAGTGGATCTAGTCCCTATCAAAATTAAATGGCCATCATACCTATACTATTATTAACTCTAATGGGCCCTTTGGGGCCCACTACATCACTAGGGAGGATCCCACCACTCCATCCCCCTTTGAGAAGCATTGCCCTCAATGCTTGTACCTATGATGTACATCCATAAGCCAAGGTCCCATGTACATGTGCTGCCCTCAATGTTGAGAGTGAAGTAGTCCAAGAAGTGTTTCCACAAGTTGTCTTCCCATAAATGACAACTACCTATATACCATCCATTGCAAGCCTCCTCTAAATCACACCAACTAAATATGTCTCTTGTATACTCTTCTTCAATATGCATCCAAAGTTCTAACCTTTGGATTGCTTCATATGGTCCCTGTAGCTTTTGTCCTTGGTTATCTAGAAGTAGTAGTTGTGTACGTACTACTTTAAGTTTTTTGCATAATGTTGTTGTATTGTAAAAATTTCTTCAACTTCAAGTAACCACTTTTTGTTATGTTCTTCATACTCCATAGCAAATTCAAGAAAACTTATAGCATTGGCTTCTTCGACTTAAGTTGCATATAAACCTAGAAATTCCTTAATGATGGGGGCTAATATATCCACATTAAATGTAACATTGCACTATATGTATGAAAGCTAGGGTTTTAAAACAAATTAAAAAAGAAGCTTAAATTCAATGGAGCTTCTGTGTGGCTAGGGTTTTGAGGTTGCTATTTAAAATGGCCATAACTTCCTCAATATTGATCAGAAGTATATCATATAATATGTGAAATTGTAGTTGCTGAACTGCTCTTTCACCTCGCTTTGGTCTGGCTTCAATCCGTGTTGATGTTTGTAGCATCAGATAGGTACTTCCGCACAGGTCTAAGTGTCTAGACGTGTGGAAGTCGTCCAAAGCCTTCAACCTTAGTCATTTACTTTAATTAAAGGAATTATTATAGTAAGGTGCTTTTATGATTAAAGTGAGCTTAATTTAATGAAATGCTAAGGTTATTAGCATTAGTGAATTAAATGAATCTTAGCCATTGATCTCTAGTGAAGTGAGATCTAATCTCAACCCTTTAATCACTTTGGAGATTAGGGTTATGTTTGATTTGGTCATAACTCAAGATTATAAAAGTAAGGTTAGGTGAAGGAGAAAGAAACAAGATAGCACATAGGAGCAAAGAAAGACTTTTGCTCATGTGCTTGAGTCATCCACTTAGGAGCAAAGAAGGACTTTTGCTCAAGTGCTTGAGTCACGAAGGACTGTGATTAAAGGGGATCTTGAATAGGTGAAGAAGGACTTTCATTTAGAGATCAAGTCCAAAGGAGGAAGGTGCAAAGGTGCAACAAGAGGAGCAAACCTAACAACCAAAAATCGAAGGACAGATTTCTAGGTAGTCCAGCAGTAGTAACATGTACCAACAGACAGATCTAGCAGATCTAAGGTACTAGTGGATAGATCTTGTGTAGATCCGAGGTACCGACAAACATATCTAGTAGATCTAAGGTATCAACGGACATATCTAGCAGATCTGAGGTACTAGCGGACATATCTAGCAGATTTGAGGTACCAATGGACTGATCTAGTGCAGATATGAGGTACCAATGGGCAGATCTAGTGCAAATCTGAGGTACCAGCGAGCAAATCTAGTAGATCTGAGGTATCAACAGATAGATCTAGCAGATCTGAGATACCGACAAGCAAATCTTGCAGTTTTGAGGATCAACAAGCTGATCTGAGAATTCAACAGGTAGATCTGAGCAGATGAGCAAAGGGTTCCTTCAGGGCCAAAGTTGCTAGGTTTGCTGTAATTTGTATTTTTTCTCAGTGGGCCATTTTCTCAGTAAGGGAACCCTTGTAAGCTTGGAGATATTAATTTAATGAAAAGCTGATTTGAAGGGCAAAATTTCTGTGTGCATGTGTGAAGTTTGGTTTCTAGATTGCTTTTGTTGATTTGTTTATTTCAGTTAATTATTCAGTCAGTATATTTTATTCTGTGAGCTGCAAATCTAATTTTCACCAAGGAAATCACAGGGAAATAATTTATCTAGGCACTGGATTAAAATATTAACATGGTATCAAAACTTGCACTCTAAGAGGGAGACCAATTTCAGATACACAACAGTTTGTGCAGTAGATTTGTTTAATCTGCAAGGAGATCTCTGCAGATCTATAAACCAACAGATTTGAAACTCCAATATTAAAGGTTTCATGGGTGCTTGAAGGACTAAGCACAAATTCCTCAGTTTACTGTGTCTGAACGACAAGGCACATTTTTTTTCGATAGTTCAGATCTGAAAAATGGCAGTAGCCAGTCTCAGGTTTGAAGACATGTTGGATGAAGCATGAGAGCTATTTAGTAGTTTGACGGAGAAGGACTTAAGGATCCATGTGGAGCTTGGTGATGATCCCAAGTATGCAATAAAGGGTGAGGGAACTATTTTGTTCCAGCTTGAGTCAAGTGGTTCGTTGGAAGCTCAGGTGGTGCTTTATGTATCAGTGACAGAGGACAAGGAGTAGGAGGCTCCGAAGGGAGAATAACATTCAGAGGCTTCTAGTTGAGGGAGTTGACCTTCAGGTGGGGAGGAGGAGTTAGCCCATTCCAACTCTGTCAGGAGACCCAGATGGTTCATGCAAACATTGAGGGATGCTAAGGAGCATGTTGAGGCCCCTAGGAGAATATTTAGGGAGAGCAGGCCTCTGAAGAAGTTTCCAAACTTCGTGGCGCTAATGAGTAGCATCATTGATTCCAAGTCTTCCAGTGTTAGGAAGAAACAAACCAACAGGCTTGGTGGGATGCCATGGCACAAGATGGTGTGTGGGACATTGTGCTAGGATCAGAAGGACAACCAGTTCTAGATGGCTCTTCTAAATGTACCTTCCTCACTAAGAGGGAGTGTTGATGTTTGTAGCATCAGACATGTACTTCCACATAGGTCTAAGTGTCTAGACGTGTGGAAGTTGTCCAAAGCCTTCAACCTTAGTAATTTACTTTAATTAAAGGAATTATTGAAGTAAAGTGCTTCTATGATTAAAGTGAGTTTAATTTAATAACATGCTAAGGTTATTAGCATTATGAATTAAATGAATCTTAGCCATTGATCTCAAGTAAGGTGAGATCTAATCTCAATCGTTAAACACTTTGGAGGTTAGGGTTATGTTTGATTCGGTCATAACTCAAGATTATAAAAGCAAGGCTAGGTGAAGGAGAAAGAAACAAGAGAGCACATATGAGCAAAGAAGGACTTCTTCTCATGTGCTCGAGTCATTCCCTTAGGAGCAAAGAAGGACTTTTGCTCAAGTGATTGTGTCACGAAGGACTCTGATTCAAGGGGATCTCAGATAGGTGAAGAAGGACTTTCATCTAGAGATCAAGTCCAAAGGAGGAAGGTGCAAAGCTGTAGCAAGTGGAGAAAACCCAACAACCAGAAATCAAAGGACATATTTCTGGGTAGTCTAGCAGCAGTTGTAGGTACCAATGGACAAATCTAGCAGATCGAAGGTATTGATGGACAGATCTAGTGTAGCTTTGGGGTGCCAACGGACAAATCTAGCAGAGTTGAGGTGCCAATGGACATATCTAGTGCTGATTTGAGGTACCAACAGACAAATCTAGCAGATCTGAGGTAGCAACGGACAGATCTAGTGCAGATCTGAGGTACCAGTGGGCAGATCTAGTGCAGATCTGAGGTACCAGTAGGCAGATCTAGTGGGGCTCTGAGGTATCAACAGGTAGATCTAGTAGATCTGAGGTACTAGTAGGTAGATCTTGCAGATTTGAGGAACAACAGGAAGATCTGAGAGTCGAGCAGGCAGATCTGGGCAGATCAAGTAGAGGGTTTCTTTAGGGCCAAAGTTGCCAGGTTTGTTGTAATTTGTGTTTTTCCTCAGTGGACCATTTTCCTAGTAAGGGAGCCCTTGTAAGCTTGGAGTCATTATTAATGAAAAGCTGATTTGAAGGGCAAAATTTCTGTGTGCATGTGTGAAGTTTGGTTTCTAGATTGCTTCTGTTGATTTTTTTTATTTCAGTTAATTATTCAGTCAGTATATTTTATTCTATGAGTTGCAAATCTAATTTTCAGCAAGGAAATCACAAGGAAATAATTTATCTAGACAATGGATTAGAAAATTAACAATTCGGACAACCCGTCAAAAGTTACGTGCTCTACAATAGCCATAATAAAGTCACAACTGTAATAGAAAAAACCCTAGAATCATTGATTTTAAATCAGTGATATCTTCACTTTTTTGACTTTGATTTGAGTGATTTGTTTTTTGAAATCGCGTATTTTTTTGAGAGGAATCCAGATCCACAATCCGTTTCTTAAGATTTTGCACAAAAAACTTCAGAAATTGATTGGAATGTTGTGACTGAATTTGTCTTCTTGAAAATCTGCGAAAAGAAAGAAAGGCAAATTCTTCCCCCTTTTTTTCCAAAGAAAGTACTCTCATACCACTTGTTATGTTCCTTAATGGTGAAAATGATTCTTGAATGACAACACAAATATAACCAAGAATATGATAGAAATTCCCCTTTGCTTCATTAAATCATAAACCCTTAAGGTAGGGTAACACCATACACCAATCCTTTTATGGAGGGATAAACCCCTCTAAGAAAGTGGTTACTTGAAGTTGAAGACATTTCTAGGATAAGATAAGTTTGTTAATGTTCAACAAATGACCAAAACTAGGTCAACGAGATTGCTTATTACATAAGTAGAGATACGTAGTGGGAGTGTAAAGGCCACTTCTATAAAAGAAAAAATCAAAGTTGAATTATAAGATTTAAGCTCAACTGTCTCAATGTCGAAAGGGATACAATGCTCTGGAGTAGAGTACAAGGAAAGAAGCCTCAAGGCTTCAAGTGCTTGCCCTTAGACGAAGTAGAGGGGGACTTGTCCTCCTTTGAAGTCAAATATGCAAACTATCCTACTATTCGAGACTGAAGGAAAGAATCTTTGTATAGAAGTTTGGCTGGAGGAGTTGGATCTCGTTTGGGGATGTCTCTCTATTTAGAAGAGATGACCTGCTGTCAGGTCTGTTGGATTTTCTTAACATTAGGTTAAGCATGAAGTTCATTCCATTTTAACAATTAACCATAACCATAAATGTTGCAGCAACCAAGATCACATGAAGAAGCACCATGCANAAAACTTTGCTTGAACAATGGGTTGGGGGACTATCCTCTTGCATCTGATGATGTTGTGGAGCAAGAGGGTTTGAACTCTTTTGGTGTGGGCCCAATTCCACTTGAGCAGGCTAGGTCCCATATCTTTGAACGGTACAAAACAATGGGTTTGATGATGGAGTTCACAAGGTCTAGTTTGGACTAGATGTCAAAACAATGGTGCTGGAAACACTCTCAATAATGGCAAGGGACTCATACCCCTTATTCACCTTGTGTTGGAAAGCATGCCTCAATCCGAACCTAGGTCCTGAAAATTGAACCCTCGAATTGTGGTGGAACTAAATCCCTAGATAGGAGTTCATTAGTCCACTTTAAGGCACACTGAGATTATTCATACCTTGAAGTAGTCTGTACACATCTATTGCTTCTAGAGATCTGAGTACAAATACTCCGAGAAGCATGTGAGGCAATTTAAAGGTTGGAACTTTGGAGACATATTAAAGAGGAGTATTGAAGAGAAGTATTTGATTGGTGTGATTTAAAGGAGGGTCGCGAGGAATTGTATATGGACATCTTTCATTTATGTGAAGATACCTACTTTCAAATTCTCTTTGATGAATCTACTCATTCTCTATATGATGAGAAAATCCTCTATATGAAGAGAAAATTACCGAGGACATTCCTAAGTATATGGTGATCAACAATGTTTGGTATGAATCTTCTTCAATGGTAAAGTTCCTCCAGATCCATAATGAATTTTTTTAGCTATTTTTGGATCCACGTGATTGTGTTGAGCATTTTGAGCACATCACTCAGTGATTTGCCGATTTCATGAATTAGCATTTGGGCACTAGCGTGAGTACCTGTACATGGGACCCTAGCTTATGGATGAGCCTCTTATGGAAGAACTTCATTGACCTCTTCATTAGCAACATTGAAGGTAGCATGCATGTATGGGATCTTGTCTTATGGATATATCTAATAAAAGTAAGTGTTGAGTGCATTGCTTTTCAAAGGGGGATGGAGTGGTGTGATCCTCTCTAGTGATGTATTATGGGCCTAAGGGCCCATTAACTTAATGATATGATAGTTATGGTGGCCATTTAATGTAATGTGGACTAGGTCCACCATGTTAGTTAGTATTAAGGAATGCCCATCATGTAGTTTTATTTCAGTAAATGTAATATGGCCTAGTCATTAATGGAGGGGCCACCAGTGGTTAGGGTTAGGGTTTGCTAGGTAGCTATGGATAAGGATGTAGTCCTCTATATGGGATATGTCAAGTATTGCTACTGTATTGGAGCATTGCTCATTTGTAGGTTGCCCTAGTCGAAGCGACAAGTGAACGAGAGTTTATCCTTTCATGAAAGGATTATGATATGGTGTTTCCCTAGCTTAAGGGTTTTATGATCTAATGAAGCAAAGGGGCATTTTTATGATATTTTTGGATATTTTGTTTCTTATTCATCGTCAAATTTACTAAGGATCATAATATTTGGTGAGTGAAAAGCTTGTGACTTGTAATTCTTTTCTATGATTTCTTCAATAGTTTTGGCTGGTGTCGCATGTGAATTTCTATGAATTCAGTTTTGCTTATTTCCTTTTGACCAATTGTGATTTGTTGAATCTATTGCACATTTCTTAGTGTGCTTAGCATTTTGTTTTTGGAAGCATTTTAATGCGCGGGGTGATTGTTGTGGTGCTCATTAGTTGCCAACCTTTGAGGCTCATTTTGTTTCAACACTACCTTTGCTTTTGCTTCTTCGATCTTCATCAAAGATGTGCACTTTTTTATTTTTCNAAATATGACACATACCATGATACCTTGGACCAATTACCTCATGGAGCAAGAGTCCTCTCCGATGCAAGTCCAAGCCGATGGTGATGGAAGCTGCTGCTGCTGACAGGACAAGTCTAGAGAAGAAGAAGAAGGATGGGCCCTCCAGGGCCATGCTCAGGTCAATCCTGCTCTCGGTACTCCATGTCTAAGACTTGTGGGCCTCGAGACATGATCTCCTAGTTATCTCTAGATATCGGGGATAACAAGTCTCACCGTTGGCGATAAGCTGGTGTTGCTGCTCTCTACATGCCTTTTGGTGCCCTTGACCTAGGAGCAATGGGAAAAAAATGTAATCCTTTGAGTAGTGTCCTGTTGGGTATGAGGTGGAGGACGTAAGATTTGGGCTTGAGTGCCTCATGTTGTAGGCATCACTGGTTTGGATACCGGAAAAAATGTGGAAAGGGAGTTATGAGACTCCTTGGCAGGGAGTGGAATTGATTGCGTATCTCATAGTATTGGGGACATCTGAATATAAATTGCTCCATTGTCATTGTCTCTTGTCTGTGGCAAGTTTTGCACAATTGGTAGTCTCATGGTATTCAATGCTTAGCTTCAACTTGATGTTGATGGGAGCCCACTCTAAACTGGTTGAGGGGATCCTAGGCCCATGCATCCAATGCTGAAGTGTGTAAAGTGATTACATTATGAAGATGTCTCTAAGCTCTAGGAAATGCTCTGCATAAAAGACTATCTTGTGTCTCAAACTCTTTGGGGGGGGGGCAGGCGGTGGGCAATCCAAGTGAGCTGGATGTACTTTCTATAAATAACATTCTTGATATTCCCATTGATGTCATGCTTATTAGACTGGAGGTGGCCAGGAGCATCCAAAGAGTACCTAAAGCGAGGAGGGTGGTCTATCGATATACTAACTGACTAAGGAAATCAGAAACTTTGTGTACCAACACCATGATCTCTCAAATGGGGGTGGGGGGGAAGTGGGTTGGCTGATTGGGCAATGGCCTTTAAAGATCGATAAGCAAGATATGGGTATCGAGTTAGTAAATCCTTGAATATGATGCAACACTTGTACTAGTCTATGGGTGGTTTCAGTTTCGAAGGGGTGTGTCACAAAACTTTGCTTGAACAATGGGTTGGGGGACTATCCTCTTGCATCTGATGATGTTGTGGAGCAAGAGGGTTTGAACTCTCTTGGTGTGGGCCCAATTCCACTTCAGTAGGCTAGGTCCCATATATTTGAACGGTACAAAACAATGGGTTTGATAATGGAGTTCACAAGGTCTAGTTTGGACTAGATGTCAAAACAATGGTGCTGGAAACACTCTCAATAATGGCAAGGGACTCATACCCCTTATTCACCCTGTGTTGGAAAGCATGCCTCAATCCGAACCTAGGTCCTTAAAATTGAACCCTCGAATTGTGGTGGAACTAAATCCCTAGATAGGAGTTCATTAGTCCACTTTAAGGCACACCGAGATTATTCATACCTTGAAGTAGTCTGTAGACATCTATTGCTTCTAGAGATCTGAGTACAAATACTCCGAGAAGCATGTGAGGCAATTTAAAGGTTGGAACTTTGGAGACATATTAAAGAGGAAGAGAAGTATTTGATTGGTGTGATTTAAAGGAGGGCCGCGAGGAATTGTATATGGACATCTTTCATTTATGTGAAGATACCTACTTTCAAATTCTCTTTGATGAATCTACTCATTCTCTATATGATGAGAAAATCCTCTATATGAAGAGAAAATTACCGAGGACATTCCTAAGTATATGGTGATCAACAATGTTTGGTATGAATCTTCTTCAATGGTAAAGTTCCTCCAGATCCATAATGAATTTTTTTAGCTATTTTTGGATCCACGTGATTGTGTTGAGCATTTTGAGCACATCACTCAGTGATTTGCCGATTTCATGAATTAGCATTTGGGCACTAGCGTGAGTACCTGTACATGGGACCCTAGCTTATGGATGAGCCTCTTATGGAAGAACTTCATTGACCTCTTCATTAGCAACATTGAAGGTAGCATGCATGTATGGGATCTTGTCTTATGGATATATCTAATAAAAGTAAGTGTTGAGTGCATTGCTTTTCAAAGGGGGATGGAGTGGTGTGATCCTCTCTAGTGATGTATTATGGGCCTAAGGGCCCATTAACTTAATGATATGATAGTTATGGTGGCCATTTAATGTAATGTGGACTAGGTCCACCATGTTAGTTAGTATTAAGGAATGCCCATCATGTAGTTTTATTTCAGTAAATGTAATATGGCCTAGTCATTAATGGAGGGGCCACCAGTGGTTAGGGTTAGGGTTTGCTAGGTAGCTATGGATAAGGATGTAGTCCTCTATATGGGATATGTCAAGTATTGCTACTGTATTGGAGCATTGCTCATTTGTAGGTTGCCCTAGTCGAAGCGACAAGTGAACGAGAGTTTATCCTTTCATGAAAGGATTATGATATGGTGTTTCCCTAGCTTAAGGGTTTTATGATCTAATGAAGCAAAGGGGCATTTTTATGATATTTTTGGATATTTTGTTTCTTATTCATCGTCAAATTTACTAAGGATCATAATATTTGGTGAGTGAAAAGCTTGTGACTTGTAATTCTTTTCTATGATTTCTTCAATAGTTTTGGCTGGTGTCGCATGTGAATTTCTATGAATTCAGTTTTGCTTATTTCCTTTTGACCAATTGTGATTTGTTGAATCTATTGCACATTTCTTAGTGTGCTTAGCATTTTGTTTTTGGAAGCATTTTAATGCGCGGGGTGATTGTTGTGGTGCTCATTAGTTGCCAACCTTTGAGGCTCATTTTGTTTCAACACTACCTTTGCTTTTGCTTCTTCGATCTTCATCAAAGATGTGCACTTTTTTATTTTTCGCATCTTGTCCTTCTAACTAGGTTTGAGAGGGTCGAATGGCCTACCTAATATTGAGAAAATGGAAGGAAGATACACAACATGTATGGTAGGAATGTATCAAAAAGAAGTTATTGACATGGGAGGAGGTTGAGCGTTGGAGCTTGTACATGTTTAAATTTGTGGTCCAACAAGAACACCGTCATTATCAGGTGCAAGGTATTTTTTGCTTCTCGTCGATGATTTTTCATAGAAATTATGGGTCTTCTTTTTGAAGCAAGAGATAGATGCTTTAATCACTTTTACAAAGTTTAAGGCGATGACAGAAGAAGAATGTGGTAGGAAGAGAAGTGTTCTCTAGTTTTGTAGTGGAGATCACTTTGATCATTTGTTGCTTCTATAAGAAAGGAGTTTGTGGGAAAATAAATGATGGTGAAATCTGGAGTGATATGGTCGGAGAAACAACGACAAAGTCATTGCAAGGGTAGTGTTGAAGCAAATTGAGCCTCAAAGGTTGGCAACTAATGACTCATGAGCACCACAACAAAGTCTTAGTGTGCTTAGCATTTTGTTTTTGGAAGCATTTTAATGTGTGGGGTGATTGCCGTGGTGCTCATTAGTTGCCAACCTTTGAGGCTTATTTTGTTTCAACACTACCTTTGCTTTTGCTTCTTCGCTCTTCATCAAAGATGTGCACATTTCTATTTTTCGCATCTTGTCCTAACTAGGTTTGAGAGGGTCAAATGGCATACCTAATATTGAGAAGATGGAAGGAAGATATACAACATGTTTGGTAGGAATGCATCAGAAAGAAGTTATTGACATGGGAGGAGGATGAGCGTTGGAGCTTGTACATGTTGAAATTTGTGGTCCAACAAGAACACCATCATTATCAGGTGCAAGGTATTTTTTGCTTCTTGTTGATGTTTTTTCGCAATCACCCCATACATTAAAATGCTTCCAAAAACAAAATGCTAAGCACACTAAGACTTTGCCGTGGTGCTCATTAGTTGCCAACCTTTGAGGCTCATTTTGTTTCAACACTACCTTTGCTTTTGCTTCTTCGCTTTTCATCAAAGATGTGCACATTTGTATTTTTCACATCTTGTCCTTCTAACTAGGTTTGAGAGGGTCGAATGGCCCACCTAATATTGATAAGATGGAAGGAAGATATACAACATGTTTGGTAGGAATGCATCATAAAGAAGTTATTGACATAGGAGGAGGCTGAGCATTGGAGCTTGTACATGTCGAAATTTGTGTTCCAACAAGAACACCATCATTATCAGGTGCAAGTTATTTTTTGCTTCTCGTCGATGATTTTTCATAGAAATTATGGGTCTTCTTTTTGAAGCAAGAGATAGATGCTTTAATCACTTCTACAAAGTTTAAGGTGATGGCAGAAGAAGAATGTGGTAGGAAGATAAGTGTTCTCTAGTTCTTTAGTGGAGATCACTTTGATCGTTTGTTGCTTTTGTAAGAAAGGAGTCTGTGGGCAAAGCAATGACGGTGAAATGTGGAGCGATAGGGTTGGAAAAACAACGACAAAGTCACTGCAACGAAAGTTAGTTCCAATAGATACTAGGTTGAAGCCAAACCGAAGGAGGCTTGCACTGGTGTGAAACCAAATGTAAACAATTTTTTTTTGGATCACTTGTAGTTTATAATGGCACAAGAAGAGAATTGTTGTTTGTTGGATATTTTGATGAAGCTAAAGCATAATAGGCCTTGTGGATGCCTGTATATAAAAGGTTGGTGTGAGTAGGAATATGAGAATCGATGAAAGTTTAGATTAGGTTGATGATGATTGATAACTCAGTAGATCTGCAAGGAAGACAAGTGTAGAAGGTTGATCAGTGATCATGTGATATTGTGCATTTAGCATGGGTGACAAGAGATGCCAAGAAGATAGATGAGAAAGAAGGGCTCCCATAATCTTGTTATCAAGGAGAAGGTGGAAGGCCTAAATATGTGAAGGAGAGGAGTTTCCATATTCCAGTGATGGAAGAGGAGTTTGAATGCTAGATAGTGAAGGTGAGTAGCATGTTCGTTAGTTTTTTGAATTGCTGTATGCTAATTTGCCAGATTGTCTAAACAATGTTGAATCCTAGGTTGAAGAAAAAGAAGAGTGTAGCAAATAACTCATGGTTCCTACATTAAATCTAGAGGAGCTGGATATATACAGATTAATCCTAGCTATGGTAAAGCATTATGGTTGGAGGATGGATGTAAAGAGGCTACATGATCAACCTCAAAAGGTTATGGATTAGTCAAAGGAGGTTGTGGATCAACCTCAAAAGGTGAAATTTGCACGTGGATAAGGCTCTTTACAGTTTATTATGGCAGATGTAGGCTTCATAGGCTTGGTTTCTAATTTTTGTAACAATTTTGTACCTTCATGTGGAAGAGGACAACTTTCTGAAATTGAAATTAACTTCTACATCTGTGGTATATGCATTGAAATTTTCAGCCAACATGGACTCTATTTGGTCAAAGAGTCAGTGGTTAATTAGGTGGGTGCTGAGGTGTTTTATGTTTTGCATCAACTGTGTCAGTTACATGTCATGCGACCTGTTATCACACAATCTATAGCTTGGACAAAGCCCAGCCCAATCCATGTAAGTGTGACAACTACGGGAGTACCTACCCACTGTCACCTCAGGTAGACACTCTCCTCGCTTTAGTGATGATGAAATCACCACAAGGGGGGAATTGCGGTGACCCTAGGGGGATTGAAATGGAAAGTGTGCGAATGATTGATGGACACCCCTATAGGTCAAGATTGAGAATGAGTCTTGTAGATGGAGAAAGGTTGCCAGCTGTTGTGTACCTGAAAAATGATGTTAGCCCTTCCCAAAACAAGACAAATGATAGCTATAGAAGCCTTAAACCAAAGGGAATCAAGCAAGAAGCCTTGCTGTCCCAAATTGCAGCAGTATGGAAATATATATATATTAGCAACAAATGATAACAACAGCTGCAAATTTGACCATCCAAAATCTTGTACAAGATAGCAGAAATAAAGGTAGCAATGACTAGTCAAACTTCCAATGGTTAGGGCAAGACTTGGTGGTATTGAGGGCTGTTTATTAAGTGTTATCAACAAGTTATTATGACAGCCAAGTGGCTGTCACAAACAATTGCTACAGCAGCAAGATCTAGCCACAAAAATTAACAAGTAAACTGTCCAAATGATAGCCAATAACTCGTAGAACAATAATCTAGGTTCACAAGTAAATTTCAGCGGTAGATTAGAGAGCAATAGATGATGCAAAAGTGATTTTGCAGCAGCCCTAATGGCTGTAGCATTAATTTGTGACAGCAAAGAGAATTACTTGGCTAAACTAGACGCCCTTGGGGCACAAAGAAGCCTAAAGCATGAAGAATTGATTCCAATTTGAACAATTGCAATATCTCAAAAATTCACGTATACCAATGCAACTATTTTATATCTCCAATGCAAGTTAGATTAATGCCTTATCAATTGGGTTAATGGAGTCTCTTGTAAAAGAGCTAGTTTTGTTACTTTTCTAGGGGTGTAAGTCCTTTTACTCCCTAGAGCAAACAAAACTAGCAAGGTAAATCTAGGAGGGTGTAAGCCCTTTTACTCCTCCTAGCAACCTTTGCAAAAACTAGCTTATTCAATGACAAAATGATAGATCTTGGTGGAGGGTGTATTGCCTTTACGAAATTAACCTTGAAACCAAGAAGAAACTATACAAAGCATGAATTCCTGACCTAGTCCAAGAAATAGCAAGATAAACCCTTCTTTACCAAGAATATTCCACTACAATAGCAAGAGCAAAGCATCCAAGAGATAGCGCCTAACTTATTCCTCCAATAGACAAGTAATAACATCCACAAAGCATAAGAGAGAGATAGTGCACCTTGCCCAAGTAGGGCGAAAATTTTAGCCAACAAGTATGTAATTCTCAAGTGAGTTATGATGAAAATGAAAAAAGACAAGACCTTTATTTATAGAAGGCCTTGTAAAACCAATTTGTCCACATATCTAAAGTCAATCACAAATTAAGGAGGCCAACCTCCTCTACTTGTCCCTTTACATCTTAAAATTTAAAATTATATAAAGAAAATTCCCTTTTAGGGGTGATGTAAAGCCTCTAGGAGAGACGTTTTGCCTCCCAAGTGAAGTTGTTGGGCCTCCAAAGGCCTCATATCTGGTCATCAAGTGGTCTGATGCAAGGCAAGTGTCTCTCTCTCCATCAACCATGTCACATCACCATCAACCATGAGAGCCCCCTCAAGAAACCCTAAGACCATGTGACATCTAGGGCCTAGGAGATGACGTCTTAGGCCTCCAAAGGCCAACATTTGGGTGCAAGGGGCTAGAAAGTGATCTCCTGGTGGTCTCTAAGTGCCTCCAAAGGCAATGTTCCCTCTCCCATTTGTTCGAAGAGAGGGGGGCACATCATCCAACATGTGGGCTTCATGCCCCAATGAAGGTCCAAGTGACCTTGTGCGTTCATGAAAATACCTCCACCTGGCCAAGCCCTGCAAAGACAAAACAAATTCGTCCTCCAAGGGTCCACAAATCACACATATCATGCCAAGTAAGACATATATAATAAAAGTGTTAGTTTTAGGTCAATTTGGTGTCTCAGCTGTGCCTACTGTCCTAGGCCAGTCGTGGGACACCTTAATTATCTCAGATCAACATTTCTTATCTCAGCCTTAGGTTTCGGCTTGCAACATTTCTCTTTGAGTGGAATGTGGGGCCTAGGGAGAGAGGGCGCACCTTGTAGGTGGCTGGGTGGTTTGTGGGACCTAGACCAGGGAGGGCGCACTTGTAGGTGGCTGCTAGTGGASTGTGAGTCCCTGTCCAAGGGGGGCGCACCTCCTAGTGGAGAGTGGGGTCCAACAGCCCCAACTCTCAGCCATTGAGGCCAAACCTTGGGACACTTGTCGAAGAGGATGGGAGGTTGCTAGGGAGATAAAAAGAGGCTGAGGGTGAGAGGACAAAACACATTCTCATTTGTGAGCTGAGCAAGTGTGCTGAAGGAGGGAGCTGGAGCTGAGGAGAGTGGTTGTGTTTTGCTGAGGAGTTTGAGGAGAATAGAACAACCATCTTCAGGAGCGCTTGAGGGCTATTTGAGTAGAGCAAGGGCAACAAGGAGCTGACAGAATTTGCTGAGAGTGGGTAGTGTGATTATTGATACTCCTCATCTTCTCAGGGCTGTACATGCTGTTTAATAGGCTGTACAGGGCCATACTATACAACAACAGCTACAACAGAGATTTTTGGGCTSTTCAGAGGCTCAGAAGGGTGCACTAAGGCAGCCATACAACAAACATAAGTAGCCAAGACAGTTGGACCGTACAATGGCCTGTTAGGCTGAGTTTTGGAGGGCCGTATAGCTCCCAGAACATGGCAGAATTGGTGCTGTAAGAATTTCTGTAGTTGCTGTTATAGTTTTCTGAGTTTTCCTGTGTGTAAATGCTGCTGTAAAACTTGCTCAAGAAGCTCAATAAAGCCCCTCCTTTGCTGTTTTTTCCCCACACTGGGGTTCCAGGGTACTTCTGGAGTCTGTGATTTTTATACTTGGTTTACTGTATGATTCCGCTGCAAATTTTCTGTTTTATATTTCAGCTGTAGGTTTTTGCATAATTTCCAGAATTATATCAGCTAGTATAATTTCTATGTTTCAGTAAATTATTGGCAGCAATCTCAGTGACTGAGATATAGGGGTAAATTCAACAAAAAGAACCACCCAAACATGTGCATCGAATCCCCCCTTTTCAAAATAAACAAATGCTTAAAGACCTTATACAACTTGCCAAATTTAAATATGGGAGGGTTGTCATGGTGACCTATTGGGGAGATCATTCCCCAAGTCAAGGAATGTTCCATAAGAAGACCCTTTGTAAGTCATGCAAAATTTAGGTGGAGTTGCTTGTTTCACTAGGGACTCCCTCCAGAGTAGGATATCTTTGGTGACCATGGATGATTTTGCTAGGTTTATGTGGGTCCGGATTAGTGGTGTTTCCTCTCCCCCAAGGAACATTTATATTGCAGTATGTTACTTCCCTCCAGCTTCTTCATCATACACTATTCATAGTGGGCCCGATGGGGACCCCTTTATAAATCTATATGCCGACATTACCCAGTACTCAGTGGTTGGAGAGGTTATCCTTATAGGCGACTTCAACTCTCGCACCCGATCCCTTCAAATTCCTCTCCACAACTAGTTAGAGGACTTGTTTTGCATCCAGGAGATAGATCCAACATTAGTGGGTTGCACCAAATGTTCAACAATGCGTTTGGGTCTCTCACAACCTATGGTCAACACCTTTTACGGCCAGGAGAATCTTAGGAGTTGTTGATTTTGAACGGGCTCCCATGTTTTCAGATTCTCACTTTTGCACTTGCTGGCCTCATGGTGGAAGAAGACCTCAGACCTTCATTTCTTCTTCAGAGGGATAGAAATCAAGATCACTAGCACCTACACATACTTGGGGGTGCAATTCTCAGGATCTCGCTTCAATTTGCGACCAACACTCTTGCCTCAGATCAACAAGGGCTACGGACGCCATTTTCAGGACATCTCATCCAAGATGTCCCCCATGGACTCCCTTACTTGATCCATTGTTCTCTACGGCTCATAGATTTGAGCACCTTCTTTACTTGAGTTTGATTGAGCTTCAACTGAGAGAGTCTAGACCCTTCTCCTTCGACACATCGTTAGATGCAAGCAGAGAGTCCCTTAGCACAACATCCTAGCAGAGTTTGGGGCCCGACCCTTCTGACTTGAGACAATGTTTAGACTGGTCTCTTTTTTGCATCGCAGGCGAAACTTTGCTAACTCTATGATGGGGCGAGATCGGTACCCATACTTGGCCTTTTGTTCTTCAGAGACCATCGCCCTCTCTAGCCCTTCGGGCCAGGCTCGAGGTTGGTTCCCGGGGTTTCATATCTTTTGGAGTCTATGGGCAGTCAGATACACCATCTCCCTTCNGAGATCGGTACCCATACTTGGCCTTTTGTTCTTCAGAGACCATCGCCCTCTCTAGCTCTTCGGGCCAGGCTCGAGGTTGGTTCTCGGGGTTTCATATCTTTTGGAGTCTATGGGCAGTCAGATACACCATCTCCCTTCATTTAGATATTCTTTAGATTCACTTGGCCACCTCCTGCCCACTAGACAAGAGTTGAACATGATCATCAGGGATGACATTTACATGCAGTTTATCCAGACCACTTGGGTTACCCCTCAGGGTGGGTTATGCCCAAAGATGGCCTTCTATGTCACACAATTCTTGGAGCTTAGAGATGGGTTCATTGTTCGACCGCAGTATACACTCTGCCATTGGATGCATGCTCTTTGCATTCCCCTTGGCCAGTTTAGAGTTGGTTCTCGTAGACTTCGTGTAGAGACCGACCACCATTTCGATCGATCAGACAGGACCTGCCAACTATGCCATCTACACGAGTTCGATACTAAAGAGCACTTTATCTTCCGCTGCCTCATATATTACGAGATCAAGGGGAGGTTCCATTGCCTATTCAAGGGGATTCAGACCCTCTTTGGATTCTTCAAATACCCCGACCAGAGGTCCTTAGCCTTATACATATAGGAGGCTCTCAGGCTTCAAGCCCATATCCTTCAGCCTCCAACTAGACCATGCTCTACCCAGTAGATCACTTCCTTATTCACAGTGCTATCCTTAGGGAGGGGCACTAAGAGATAAATCGATATCAACACAACTCCAGATTCCAGATCAGTGCTAGAGAGGGCAGTGGTCTTAGAAGAGCAGTAAGCCAAGTACAGGTACTAGTCTCGCTTCTTCGTTGAGTCGGCTAAGCCCCAGATGTGATGTAGAAAAGAGACTAGTTCGACACTGTCTCAAGTCGGAAGGGATGAGCCTCAAACTTTGCTAGGATGATGTGACGAGGAACCGTCTTCTTGCATCTAACAATGCATCGGAGGAGAAGGATTTGGACTCTCTCAATTGAGGCCCAATCAGATTCCAGTAAAGATGGCCCCTAGATCTCCGATCCATAGAGAACAATGGGTTAGATAAGGGAGTCCATGAGAGACATCTTGGATGAGATGTCCTGAAAATGGTGGTGGAAACATTGTCTCTCAAGAAGGGCTAAAGATCCATAACCCTTGGCGATCTGAGGCTGGAGGGCCGGTCGAATACTAAAATGGGGTCTTGAAAACCGTACTCCCAAGTACGTGTAGGCGTTGGTGATCTCGATCTCCTCCCCTCTGAAAAATAAATGAAGGTCTATGGACTTCTTTGACGTGTTGATGATCATAACCTTGGTTTTACCCAAGTTGACTGTTAACTGCTAAAGGTCGCAGAAGAGAGCTAGGGCATCCAACTGTTTCTGTTATCCCTTTGGAGACGAGGCGAGGAGGACCATATCATTGGTGAAAAGCAAGATGGATATCAAAACTTGGTGGAGGAGAAAACCCTCACTTTCTTGGTTATGCTCGTGGAGAAAGGCCTCTAGCTCATCAATATAAATCCCAAACAATGTGGGGGACAAGGGGCAGCCCTGTTTAACTCCGATGGTACTCTTGATAAAATCTGACATCTCGTGTACTGTGTGGAGGCGACCAAGAACCGACTCATAGAGGTGCATGATGGCAGTCAGTAGGGTATGGGAGATGCTAATGTCTTTGAGCCTTTGGAACAGGTCTTCTCTCGGGATGGAGTCAAAAGCCTTTCAAAAACGTACAAAGCAGCAGTAGGCTTTCAAAGACCGATGTCGTGCCTCCTCAATGAAGGGGCGTGCACCACTAGAAAGCTCCAACTAAGTCCAAATAGCCACTCCAAGTGTGAAAAGGAAACATATAAAATAGGGTACCAATCTTGGAAACCCACTACCATCAACTTATTCAATAAACCTCCCCTTTATTCCTTACCTGTCTCTTCTGTTTTCCTTTAATCTTTCCCCCCTTTTTTGTTCCTCTCCTCTTTTCTATTTCGCTTTTAATCTTTCCCTTTATTCTCTTCCTCTTTTTTCCCATTTTCTTGTTTGACTTCCAATCTCTGGGAGTATTCTTTCTCTAACATTTTTGGCTTTTCTCTCTTTCTTCCCCATAGTTCCTCTTTTTTCTCCCATATTTTCCTTTTAACCTTTTATCCCTTTTTCTTTGCTAATCCCTTATTTTATTTATTTATTAAATGATCACCATTGACTCTTCCGACTTTTTTTAAAAACATAATCCTAATTTTCTAAATTTGATAGTTATGTTTTCACTTTGGATATTTCTCAATGTTTATTTGATTAATATTTCTCAACGGCTACTTGTTTAATATTTTATCATTAATTTGTTTATTGTAATAATTCCCACAACAACTATTATACTTTATTTCCTTTATAATCATGGCCTCAACATACTCTTTTCTATCCTTCTTCTAGCTTTTATGTCCTTGATGATGGGTGGAGTGTCCACTTGAAACATAGGATTTTTCAAAAAGTCACACAGTTCAATCTTCAAAAATGCTCAAGCATTATTATGACAAACTGTGAAACCCACACAGATAAATTAGATTTTTTTAACCATTGAATAGTTAAATCAACCTCAACATGTGTGCACAAAGATTAATGCTCAAATATAACCATATTCCTCCTTCGAATTAGTCACCAACAAGTTAAATCACCATGAACATGTGTGCCAATAAGGGTGCACTTTAATAAAGTGTTGTACTGTGTAAAGAAAAGATGTTCTCCCTAGCAAAACCCCTCCATGATAATAACAAACCATAAGGTCCAACCTAAAGTGCACTACCACCAAGGGATTATTAAATTAAAATCACCATCTAACCTTAGGAAAATTTTAGATCACCATCAAAGCATAATGTAATACCCCCCTCTGTAACTCAAACTTGGGAAATAACATATCAATGAGGGTACTAACATTATGAAATACATTCCCCCCTAAGTGATGTCTAGTAAATGTGACAATATAAAGTTAAATCACCTAGGAAAATCACACAAAGGCAATACTAATCATCACACCATAGCAACATCATAAGAGAAGGGGGCATAACAAAAAGGCTAACCCATATAACCATCAAGTGTGTTCCCCCTTACACATCCAACATATAAGGACCCTATAAAACACCTCTCCCAGTGCCACCAAATAATACCACATCATCATGCAAAAGTCAGTAGAAAAATTCAACAACAATGAAACATATATCTCCTAACCATTATCATCTAATCCCTTGGGGGGCTAGAACCATCATCCATATCCAATATAAGCATATATACCAAACCACCATAATGAGATAATATGCTCCACATTCATCAAAGTGCAACAAAGGGGTGATCAACAAGGCAAGCGCATGTGAGAAGACCACCAAGCAACAAACACAATCACCATCCAACCATAGAGAAATGAGACTCCCCCAACCAAAGATCTCCATGAAGTGATCAATTGCAATGAAGAGAAAGGGGCTCCATGAAGATGTATCGCGCCAAGTTGGTCCAATGCTTCAAGAGTACTAACAACAAATCTCCATCAATGTGATGAAAACCACCAAGCAACAAACACAATCACCATCCAACCACGGAGAAATGAAACTCCCCCAACCAAAGATCTCCATGAAGTGATCAATTGCAATGAAGAGAAAGGGGCTCCATGAAGATGTATCGCCCCAAGTTGGTCCAATGCTTCAGCAACAAATCTCCATCAATGTGATGAAAATCACAATATGGAACCTCATACAATATAAGTTGTAATAGGTAGATGCTAGTGTGTTTTGTGGTGGAGGATCTTCTTCATTGATCGTTGGTATGTGGTTCATTTTTTGTGTGTGTGATACCTAGGAGGACCTATGATAAGTGGTTGATTTGTCCCAATATATACTAGTGTTTGGAGTGGTTTGATGCTTGTGATAGATATGCTTGACCATTTGATTGTTTGCTGATTTTTGGAGCCTGGGATGGGCTGATTCATTCTATTGTAGATTGATGATTATTGGCTGATTTGTTTGGTTGAGTTGTGCTGGTGACTTTGCCTAGTGTTAGTGATTGTTGCAGATAGAGGGATCTTCCAACTTTATCCCTTGGGGATAGTATTGGTTGTACGTCATGTACATTTGTGGAGAGATTGATTATGCATACGATTGTGCATTTGTACGTATGGTGGTGTTATTAGTGATTGATTTCGGACTTGCAACTGATGGGAGTAGTTATGAGTACTAGTAACTGGGTTGTTGGATTCTTTTAGTTAGAGGGAGTTGATGTTGATGATACTCTTGCTTCGGGACTCTTTCAGTGAGAGGGAGGTGACCTTTGTGAGGTTGTTGCTTTAGTTGTTGGCAACTTTGAGGTGCATGAGAGGGATTCTCATGTTCATATTTAATGATGACTTTGTGGTTGTTGCTGCCTTTTCCCCTTGAGCTTGGTATTTTAGGATCAATGAGTTGAGATGTATGCATATTTCATTTTTTGCTTTGATGATTTGATCCACTTGTCCTGGTCTTGTATCAAGATGTGATTATCTTTGTAGGATGTCTTGAGCAACTCTTGATGTGGTGTTAGAGGATTTTGGCTCATGATGATGAATTTAGGGATGCTGGAGTTTTTGACAGGCTATTGTTGATGTCCTGCTTGTTTTGGATTGATTTTAGAGTTCAACATGAAGTATTGATTTAGGGTTATGTTCCTTCAATGTCATAGATGATTGTTATTTTGGGCCCATAGTAAAGGGGAAGAAGGAGTAGCTTTGTTTGATGGTATAAACCAAGTTACCTTCTTGTATTCTTCTTGTATGTTCACCATCTCGAGGTCAAGTTGCATATTGCTTGGGGAGAGACACATCTTTGTGAGCAGTGATTGTTTGGATATTGAGGTGTGTGGACTTGTACTTGCAGGTGTGACTCTTGTAGAGTAGGTTTAATGTTCTATCATGATGGGGGAGTATTCTTTCAACTTTGTGGAGGCATTCGAGTTACATGTTGTAGTTTCAGAAGGAGTGGATGGGTGTTACAAAAAACATTTTACTTGGAAAGAGGGAGTGCTAGTTTTTGGGGTTACTCCAAAAAATGTTTCACCTTGCTAGGAGAGCACCATGTCTCCTAGCCCCTTGGTGATGCTTCGGGGACACATGGATGGCTTAGTTTGGGCAGATGCTTGACCTTGGATAGAGTGCTGGCATGACATCCTTGCTTAGGAGGTTGATACCCTAGTCGATTTGTTGACTAACCCATTGGGTACACACAATGGGGGAGTTGGTTGCTTAACTAGGAGAGGTACCTATCTAGTATCTAGGAGGACGAGCACTAGGCACATGGAGGAGGGCACTTAACCTTTAGAGTTTGGGACCATGTGATATGAGGTTCGTAGTGGATGGATGAGCCCTTGGTTGGTTTATGATGGACATGCACATGTGGAAGTGGCTTTCTCCTGATTTGCTAAACCTGGATTGGATGCTTATGTGGCTTTTCTTCTTTGGAGTATCGAAGACATTGTGACAACATGTTGCTTGCTTGGAGGACACCTTGCACCTGCAGATGAGTGTTGGACATTTTGGAGGGGTTGTTCAGCTTGAGATGGCATTGGGTTGCTTGGATGCTTGCATGGAGGCTCAGAGTTGACTTGGGGATGCTTGTGTTGCAACAAATGATCATGTAGGTGGAGTGAACGTGGAGGAGCACATGGCTTGGGGGGAGCGATGGAGTTCGTGTGGCCTTGTGGTAGAGGAGCATGGACACATCTTGTGTACTGACCTCACCTTCGAGCTTGACACGTGTACTCTTGGAGTGTAGCGTGCTCGACATGTGAGGGCCTACTTCTTTGTAGTAGGTTGCTTGTAAGGGTTTAGACTCACTCGTGTATTGTTAGCGTCCCTTACCTCTCATATATATAGAGCAACGAGAGAGTCCTTTCTTTCACTCACTCATTGTTGTTCATCTTGTGTTTAGAGATGGAGCAACATGGTTTCATGAAGAAACCCTAGGTAGGATGTAGTTAGAAGAGTGTTTTTGTTCTCTCTCTTTGGTTTTTCTTCTTTGTACATTATCTCTTTTGTCTTGGATGCAGGATTTCTTGGAGCATCTTGAATACCAGGGTTAGGGTTTCACCCCTTAGAGACTCGGGGATTAGGGTTTTGTGATTAAACCTTAGGTGGTACTTATAGAAGCAGAGAGATGAGACATCTTGCTCGAAGCCAAGGATTCTGCTAGTGTGATACTAGTTTGTGGAGGATATTTGGTGGAGCTAGGGTTTTTCATGGTTTTCCCTAGCTAGGGTTTTGGAGAGCTAGAGGATTGTACTAACCTAGGGATGAGGCTATGGTATGTACTTCATCTTTATACATATATATGAAGTTTCTAGCAGTCCAAAATTGTCTTAGTTGCAGATTTGATTTTCTGCATTTGTTATCTTCTCGGTTTGATAATTTCCAGCACTTGTTTGTCACGTTGATTTGATATAAGTGAAGGGTGAATTTGTTAAGTGATTGAACATTAATATAAAAGATAATAAGGCAGATTTACTGCTGTAAATCTGCATTAATTGCGGTGATTCCAGATCTGATTTTATGCTTGAAAAGTTTTCCCTAAGGGCTGAAACATGTTGGTATATGTTTGGTATTTTTTCTCTTGGATTGCCTAGTGTATTGCAGTTGTTAAAAAGTGAAGTATTGTCCGTTGTTGCTGCTTGTTTATTTATATTTCAGTTCATCCTTCAGGCTGAAAATTCACTGGGTTAAGATCTGGGAAACCTTGTGAGGAGAAATTTCATAATTGCATTAAAAGTCGGAATTCTGAAATTTCTACATATGTTGGGGCGTAAATGAACCTCAGACCTATGAAGAGGCAACTGAAAAACAAGAATGGTGCAAAGCGATGGAGACTAAAATGGAGTCAATCCATATGAGCTAGACTTGGAATCTGGTAATAAGATAAGATAAGATAATTTTATAAATGTCCAACAAATGACCTCAAAAGTAGGTCAATGGGACTAAAAGGTACAGCCAATGGAAATACATTGTGGGAGTGCAGACAAGAAAGCCATAGGATGTAGATGGGTATACAAGACAAACTATAAATTAGAATGAACAATTGATAAACATAAAGTGTGTTTGATAGCCAAAGGCTATGCACTGAAGGAAGGAATTGACCATGAGTCAAACCTTCACTATTTGTACTATGTTAGTTCTTGCAGTGCAATTTTAATGGATAGTACATCATATGTATGCTAAGAACGCTTTTCTGAGTGGGTAAATTGATGAGGAAGTCTACACGGAACAATCAACTGGATTCTTCTTTCTCCCAAGGAAAGTGTCGTGGGGAAACCCAAGGGATGCTTCCCCACGTTCATGGATGGCATCACTAGTAAACCCGTTAGTGTAGCTTAGTGTGCCTAACCTAGGGGGATTTGAACCGACACTTGCTGGCACAAAACTAGCCAAATGCCAACAACATTGGTGACCATTGGTTGAGTGAACCCCTTGGGCTTACAACCCCTTGGATTCACACATCCTTGAAAGCAAAATTTGGTATATAAACTAAGTGAAGCATGACATGGGTTGAAGCAAGTGCCAAGGGTTTGGTATGCACCCCTTGATGCATGCTTCAGAGAAGTTGCGTTCAAAAGAAGTGACTTAGCTCCATCCTTGTATGTGAAGACCACACATAGTGTTGGTTTATTGCTGATCATATTATATTTTAATGATTTGATCGTGTTAGTTTGCCATGAACTTAAAAATGCAATATTTAAAGACTCACTATGGACCTTTGACATGTTTGACCTTTTGGTGTTACATTACTATCTTGGGATGGAGGGAAATTTGAGTGGATATTCTCGTCTTAGACAAAGTATGCAATGCCTTGATTAAAAAATTCATAACAACAAATAGAAATGCAAGTGACACGTCAATGGATCCCGGCATCAAACTTGGTAAAGATGAGAATGGGAAGCCAATCAGCCCAATCCTATATGGACTGTGGGTAGGAAGCCTAATCTATCTAACCATTACTCGACTTAACATCAAGTATGTTGTTGGCATGATTACGAGATACTTGGAAAAACCTAAGATAAGTCATTGTAAAGCAATTGAAGGAATCTTAAGATATTCAAAAAACAATGAATTGGGGGTTGAATTATTCTTAGAAAGATAACGATTTTGAACTAGTTGATTTCACAAGTCCAACTAGGTTAGATGTGTAGATGATAGACAGTCCACATTTAGTTATGCATTCCATGGTGATTTGGTAGTTTTGAGTTGGAACAGCTAGAGGCAATGCACAATTTCCTTGTCTTCAATAGAAGCTGAGGATAATGATGTGCTATGCACTGCTATCATGTGAAGGAGTTTGGCTAAGAAGATTTTTGGCTAACATTGGTATTACCTAGGAGAGACTCACTTTGTGGCAACTAATAAGCTATTCCGTTAGGAAAGATTGTAGTTTATATCATCAGAGGAGTAAGAACATTGAAGTGCACTTGTGTAGCCAAGTTGCACACACCGATTTCTTGGGTGCATGCACTCACACCAAGTTCACGACTGGGTGCATCTATCCTACACTAGAGTGTTGGATGACTCACCCCAACCTCTCGCCCTGCATCCACCTCACAAAATTTTTGGAGTGTTTCCTGCGACAGGGACATCCCCACATGCACCCCACCAATTGGCCTTGTGGGGCTACCTATAGTTACAAACCCAACAAAGGGGCCACAACATGAGAGCATTGACTACTTACAAAGCATCTTGACTGAGGGTTTAGAGGACACAGAGCACGAAGAATACTTAATTATTGGAATTGCTAAATAATGATCAATCACTAGTGGTGATTTGTGTCATGAATAAATGCCATTGAGCGAGCATGTTTTCTAAATAATGACTAGAGTATTGAAGTTTGAATTATTGAATTCTGAAGTTTTGAGAATTAACGCTGCATAGGTAAGGTGTTACTGTGAGCCTACAAGAGGAGATGGTGGAAAGAGAGATCAAAATTTAAAAGGGAAAATATTAAAATAATCTTTCCATGTATCTTGAGTATACTCCTCACCTATTGCCATGTGTTATTCAAGAGATACATTACCACAATTGATCACTTGCCCATATAAAATTTGTGAGCCTTTTGAAGAAATCATGTATTATCATGCAAGCCAAGGGTTCTATAAAGTAATATTTTGAATTTTATCATTTTTCTCTCTCGGATTGTATTTTCTTGCCCCAGTTGGCTACTTTTTTAATGTTCTTCTAAGCCTACAACTCGTTCATGTATGAACATCTCCAAACTTGCACCGTGAATTTTGTGAGTCAGAGAGTTGTGTGAGTCATTTGTGAACCAGATGGGATAGTGTTCGAGTTGGGCCAGAATTCACTGGTTGAGCACAGATTTAGCGGCCGTGACATGGAATTTCCCATGGCTTCTTAATTGTCCAGGTTTTCCAGAGAGAAGTCAAGGCCTTGAGTCTTCCTTGCCAGGCTGATAACCTTGCCGGTATGGATTTCCTGAGGGGGTGATATGCACAGAAGGGAAATGCCTGAGCTTGGTTGCATAAAGAGTGAGAGTATTGTGTACTGTGACTGATTGAGAGCTGGTGGAGGTGCCTGGGGCAGAGAATGAGTTGGGAGATAGAGCCTCGAGGTCTATTTTAGCCCTTGTGGTTTCATTGTCTGGCTTGGGGTTGATATCCATGTTGGATATCTGTCTGGGTTGTGAATAATTCCTATGTGGCCGATTACTGCTTATATTTGCTAATGCAGATAAGTATTCATCTTTGTTTCTGTATTGTTCATGTCTATTTTTGTATAGCTGTGTTTAATTCCTTGAATTCTGTGCATGGAATGGTTTATGAATCTTCTTAGGAATGAATGTTGTGGACATGAGATGTTATAATCTATGGTTAAGGGTAAATCTATATATGCAATTATGTAATTTATGCATTCTGGGCTAATGCTGCACATATGGATGATTTGAGCATAAATTCACATATAATTGTTGTGGATTTCTTCTTGTTATGCATTTTTATGTAAATGCTGAGCATGGGGATAAATATATGAATGCGTGCGTTTAAAATGGTATTTATGTTGATGCATTTCATTTAAATACTGCATTTAGTTTGCATGGTAATGTCTATGGGTTCTGCTAGAAACCCAAATTCATGACCACTCAGTGCTTTGAATGGCAATTGAAGGAAATATTCACGCTTGGTGAAGTGGGTACCTGGCTGCGAACTTGGAGAACATGGGTGGGCACACCACACCTTTTCTATTGTTGCTTTAAAATATTTTAACTCAACAAAGGCATCTGAGTTCTTTTTGAGAAAATAAAACCCACATTTTCTTGGAAAACTTATCGACAAACAACAAAAAAATACTAGATCCTAGATAGCACCATAGAGCAAATCTAAAAATCCATTGTCTCTTCAAGCTTTTCCCTCTTCAAAGGCCAATCTGTCTTGGGTCTGCACACCACACCTTTTCTATTGTTGCTTTAAAAGATTTTAACTCAACAAAGGCATCTGACTTCTTTTTGAGAAAATAAAACCCACATTTTCTCGGAAAACTTGTTGACAAACAACAAAAAAATACTAGATCCTAGATAGCACCATAGAGCAAATCTAAAAATCCATTGGCTCTTCAAGCTTTTCCCTCTTCAAAGGCCAATCTGTCTTGTTTGCTTGCTAAGTTGCTATAGATGCCTCACATATTTCTTCCTTGTGAATATCTGGCATTCCATCCACGATTTTGCCCTTTGTATTTTTTTTTCACAATAATGGTTATAACTTATGATTTGTATTAGAAAACATGGTGGCCCAACTGGACAGCTTTGTAATCCCAAAAAAGATGGCCATGGCCAAATGTGGGAGATACTCCCATCTCAAAAAGGTTGGGAATTCCACTAACTCCTAACATTTCGTTTTTCCTCGAGTTTCTTTCATAGCCCAGAATACATGAGAAAATTCGAACAAATTATGAACGTAGAAGAGTGCATAAACAGTGTCTGTCTAAAATAAGTTTTGATGTCGATTTCTTGTCATCGTCAGCTGTAGGGTTGAAGTGCTCTTCTTCTTGAATACTCTTGTTCATTCCTTCTTTGAGTCCTGGATTGGCATGACTAGATCCTGCAGTTCCGCTTTGTCCTGATCAAGTGGCTCAAACAGGGGCTCCTGGTTTTCAGATCTATTTTTGTCTCCTCTACATGATTAGCCTAGCTCACACGAGGCTGGGGGTTGGGTTGAGGAAGGTGGGATTCTCGCGGAGGACAAGCTGCCTCAATAGATGAGGTTCGTACCTGATGATTTGGATGCAGATCTTCACTGATCTAAGGAGAATCCTTACTGATCAATTGATGTTCTTCCTTTGCTCCATCCCACCATGTAGATTTGCACTGGGATTTTTGTGGGCGTCTGCTCTTTGGGAGCTTGGTGCAGTAAGGAACAATATGCCTGGTTTCATAGTAGGAACTGCATTGGAAGGAAACCTGCTCTCGTAGTCCAACTTCTGGGTCCAGGAATAGTCTCTGGCTACCAGGTTGATTTCTGCTGGAAAGCTGAATTCCATGTCTACACAGATACGAGCATATGTAGTGACGTGTTTATGTTCCGTCTCACTTTTGAAATGAAACTCGCTGAGAGTATTGCCAATAGCACAGAGCGAATTGTAACCCCAGAAATGAAGAGGAATATTGGGGAGTCTTACCCAAACAGGAGCTATGGAGAGAGTATCAGATGTAGGATTAAAAGATGGAGTCTAGGCCTTCATGAGTAGACTGGAGTTACCCCAGAATCAGGGACTAGAGTTAAGGATCCAATCTTTGTCCTCTGCTCAATCAAACTCCACAATGAAGAAGCCTTTAGCACAGGGGTACATGGAGGCTTTCTCTCTGATTGTCGGTTTCCAGGCACACAAGATCCATTGATGTAGATCCGCTAAGCTTGGTGAGAGACCATTAAATCTTTAAATGAGACCATTAGATCTATAAAATGTTGCCTGGTATGCAGTGTCCTTGACAATGGGAATGGTCAGATTGGGGCCTCTTGAACCATAAGGAGCTTTTGGGCTTGGGATCCACCAAAGGTCCATTTCTCACCACATCTTTGAAAGATACACCAACAATACTTTAGGGAGAAGCCTTGCTAGCTGCATGAGAAGAAGACCCAGGTGGGAGAAGTGCCCTATCGACTGATCCAGTGGGAGTAAGCAAGGGAGCTGCTGTTTCCATGGGAGGAGAAATGGACGTGGAGAAACCTTTGTTGGAGAAGAGATCCGTGCAAGAGATTGAACGGAGGGAAGAGTTGAACTCGAGGGGAGGGCCAAGGCACTCAGTGAGACCCTAAGTTGCATGAAACGAGGAAACATCTGGAATTTTCTGAAACGGGTACATTAGGAAACGTGACCCTCCAAAAATGGAAACGTCAGGGGAAACGTCAGGGGAAACGTTGTGGGAAATGTCATATATATATATATATATATATATATATATATTAAATAACACTATCTTGCAAGAAAAAATAATGATACACATAAATGACATTTTAGAAACAAAACCATGTCTATATTAACATGAAAAGACGTGGCACACAGTTATAGGTGTAATTCTTTGCATGAGGACACTTGGATCAACCCCAAAAATGTTAACCGATGGACATCGAGGTACATAGAGGGCTTGATGCTCTTGATTAAATGCCAATTCCATACCCTTACACGTGATAGAATCCAATGGAAACATTGTAATCCTACTAATCTTGAAATCCTGAAAACCATTAAGTTTGTTGAATTTTGAATGGGACCTAAAATTCTACTTTCTGCATATGAAGTCTAATGAAGTTGGAAGCACTCTCAAACATCCTGAAACAATTAATGGTAATGTTAAAAATATAAGTAAAAGGATGACATTCTCCTTTTACTTTAAGAATTTAACATTACCATTAATTAATAGGGTGGGTGAAATGGTGATGATGATTGGACAGATTTAAAATGTTTATTAGTGGTTAAAGAGGGAATTTTTTGCCACAGAAGGGACCCATGGTCCTTTTGGCCACTTGGCCAGGCTTGCAAACAAGGAAAACTCCAGCGAAATGGCTGTCATACAGGTCGAAACTCCACCGAAACGTCGTCAGCCGTACCGTACGGCATTTCCAAATTGGGAAACATCGTACAGTACGGTCGACAGTGTTTCGGTGGAGTTTCGTACCCGCTTCGGCAAGTTTTGGGTATTGGTACGACACCTAGGGGGCGTTTCCTGCAACTTAGGTGAGACCATAGAAGAAGAGTGACGATGATCAGCTGGGGACGAACCCCTTTCTGGAGCGTTTGTGCAGAGATAGATCCATCTCTATCCAATGGAAAACATTATCAACCACCTTTTTTCCCTTTGTTAGCAAGGAAAGGTATTGAAAATTCAAATGCCCATCCCTTTGATGCCATAGATTGTTGCTGTTTCTATTTCAATGGTTGGTCATCAATGCATGGGATTTTGTGACTTTATTGTCAATGAGTTTATGAAGAGCACGTTCCTTCATGCTCGGTGCAATCTTCTTATTGTTCCTCTTAACAATCAGAAAACATCTCTCCCTTAAAGGTCACATCGGAAAATGGGCCTTGTTTTATGATCTTACTTATGGAAATTAGTTTTTTACTCAAACTGGGACTTTAGAATACATTCTTAAACATGAGGGTCTTACCTCTCATATTTATTTGCACATTTCCACGGCCTTCTATGGAGTGGTCTTTCTCACCATCCAAAATAAGTTTATGAGTTGGCTTTGTCTTCCACATACTCAACAGACCAGTCACTCTTGTTAGTCATATGCTTAGATGTTTTGGAATTGAAACACCGATTCACTGACTTACTTCCTATTTTAGAAGCCACATCAGCATGAAATTCTTCCTTGTCATGTTCCGCAATATTAGCTTTCTTCATTCCTCACTGTCCGTGGTTGTGCTGCTCATTCCACAACCTTTTCTTGTCATCCTTCTTAATGTGACCATACTGCCCACAATAAAAGATTACTGCACATTGTTAGCCGATTTACTTCAACTTGTAGGTTTGCCACCACTGATTTTATCTAGTGCTTCCAAACTGTGTTTTTAGTTGTCTTTCTGCCATTACCGATTACATAACTTCTCAAATGTGATGTGTCTGGATTCCAAAGTGACATTCAAAGTTTCAACAAACTTTTCAAATGAACGAGGTAGGCTTTTCAAGGTAAGTAGTACCAAATCTTTCTCATCTACTCTACCAATTGCTTACCACTGATCACAAATGTCTTGCAATTTTGGCAAGTGGTTTGAAATTTAATCACTCTTTCATTTTCATTGAAAGCAATAAACTCAAGGTAAAAGGCCCTACCTTTGTAGGAAGTTTCATGCATCTCCCTCAGTCTTGTTCACATTGTAAAGGCATCTTTTGTTAATTTCCTATAACTCAGCAACCAGAGTATTATGCCAATAATTTTATCTAACCAGAATTTAATCAATGTTGATATAAACTCAGAAAATTATGCATAAATATTACAGCTGAGTTATTTAACCAAAATAGCAGCAGAAGCACATACAGAAAGCCAAACACATAAAATAGACAACACCAAAAATACCCTGGAAACCCCAATGTGGGGAAAACGAGCAAAGAGGGGCTTTTATTGGGCTTTCAAGAGAGAAATTACAGCAGAAGACAATCAGAAATTTCTTACAGCCCAACAAACTCGTTGCTTTTTTTTTTCAACCCAGCGTTTTCGGCCTCGAAAAGTCGGCCCAGCTTTTTTGGCCCTGAAAAATCGGCCCTCTGATGGCTGCTGTATGTGGCCTGAGTTCAGCCTCCCTTTGCTGCACAGTATGGCCCAAGTATGGCCTTTGTTGGCTGTCCAAAGCTGTTCTGGGTATTTAATGTGTCCATCAACATGTCTAGGATACTTAGGCCCATGCTGAGACACCTGCCGAGCTACAAAACTAACACTCCCTCTTAGCGAGGGAGGTGTCTCCACGTGGATCAATCTCTGATCCCATCTAGTCTGCTGCTGCTGTAGCTGCTCCCTCTGAACTGGAAGACATCCCAGCTACCACTGCTACACTCTGATCTGATGTCTTGCTCGGCTCCTCCATCAATGTCAGGTCATACCAGTTGACAGATTTGGCAGTCTTGGATGAAGCCACTCGTCCACAAGACTCTGCCACTGACAACGATCTCTGGTTCAAGATCCCCTTGAACCCACCTACAGGCTGTCCCGACAACTTGTACATCATACCTTGCTTGATGCCAAGCCTCACTGCTGTTGAAAAACTGATGCATGTAGGTAAATTTATTAATTTACAGCATACAACGAACATACCAATACATCTTGCATATATCAGGATCACTGAAACTGAGACAATCACAGAGAGAACACAAGTATACCCTGGGAAACCCTCTTGGGGTAGAAAACCCAGCCAAAACTTCTCTTTAGATTCTTCAACAAAGTACAATACCAGTACAAGACTTTAGAGTAACTAGCTAGGACTCARAGRKMTGAAACAATACCTCTGTTTCARCACTTACAAACTTCACAAATAGCTGAACTAACACTTATARTAACAACTTGACAAACTYACCAAAAGATAACTGACTTTCCTTCTTRCTGTAGCMGAGTTATGGCARCTTTAACATAGTATTTGTAGCAGCCTTATATCAGCAAGGAACAACATAAGACTTCAACAAGAATAGAGTGCTTGTATCAACAATATACTTCAACAACTAGCTGCCATATACCAGCAGAAGACTCCAACAACTAGCAGCCATATACCAACAGAAAATTCCAATAGATATCAGTCATATACCAGCAAAAAAATACTTCAGCAAATAGATGCCTTGCCTCAACAAAAGACTCCAACAAATCAAAGATATGTAAATGGTAAGTGAATGCCCCTTTTTATAGGTTGGTTTGGCTGCCCTAAGCAGCTCCCTAAGAATGTATGACAGTTGTATAACAACTGTCATACTTTCCCTTTTTTGTCTGCCAAGAGTCACCTCCTAAAGTTCCCAAGAGCCACCTCCTAATGCTCTCAAAGGTCACTTCCTTTGTCTCTTCTAGAGGCTGCCCTAAATTGTTGTCTTAGGATTGTATGATGGATGTTATACAACTGTCATACCACCACCCTAAGCAACACCCCTAAGCTGGCCACTCCAACCATCCTAAGCAACCCTCTTAAGCATCCTCCCTAAGCTAGCCACTACAACCTCCCTAAGCAACCCTCTCAGAGGTGCTATGAGGTTGACAGAAGGCATATGGTTGTCTTCGCATAAGGTTGACACTTGTCATGTGTTTGATGCTTGACATAAAGTTAACACTATATCAAAACTTTATTTACGTGGTTGGTTACAATAGGGAAAATAGCATCCAAAACTATATAATTCAACAGCTGCTGCATCCAAGGCTGCTCCCTCTACTTGTATGAGTATTTGTCCATCCTCGAACATCATTGCATACCCCTTATCCTCCAGAGTTGATATAGAGAGCAAGTTAACCTTCAACTCTGGTACATACATCACCTCATCCACCTCCAGAGATACTCTTGACTCTAGCTGGAATCTGACACATCCAACCCTCTTTACTACATGCCTGGTGCGTGCCCCACTCTTCACATGGCAGTCTGAGCCTGTCTCTGAAACACTAAGTAACACTGACCTCATTCCTGTCATACGGCAAGATGACCCACTATCCACGAACCAAGCCCCACTGTCCTCCAACTCGGCCAATCCGCTGCTGCTAGAAAGAGTGGCAACCAGAGAAAATTCATCATCGATTTTCTTTGCAAATGCATCCATCTCAGTAGATGTTGTAGCTGCTACCTTCGACTGCATCTTCTTGTTGGGATACTTGTTGGCATAGTGGCCAATCTTGTGACATGCAAAGCATCTCACTTTGCTCATGTCCCTGGAGCCTCCCGCTCCATTTCTCTTCTTCACATCAAGAGCCACATTCTCCTCCTCCTCACTCTTTGGCTAGCTAGCTTGAGTGGCATCAAGTCGCAGCTTCTCCCGGGTGAAGTCATCCCATAATCTCTCCCAATTAGGGAGCTTCTCCCGAGCCACCACTCCACAAACAAATACTTCCCACTGCTTGTTGAAGCCATTCAAGGCTGTCCTTACCAACTCAGTGTCGTCCACGACCTCTCCCACAGTTGCCAGTTCATCTCTAATCTGAGTGATCTTTGTGAGATAGGCGACTATTGACTCTCCCTTGTCCATCTTTGTGCTTCTCAACTTCTCTCTGAGCAACATCTTTTTTCTCTGGTTGTCAGACTGGTACAGCTTCACCAGGGCCTCCCACATGTCCTTTGCTGTCTTCTTGCCAGATAAATGAGGTATAATGTGGTCTTTGACACCATCCACAATTATCCTCCTAGCCTTGACATCTTTCTTGGTATGGGATGCTAACTGTACTGGATCAATTAGGGCTGCATCTTTGCCTTCAACAATTTCTAGCGGTCCATTCTCCTCCAGTACCAAGCTAATATTCTCCCTCTAAGGATAGAAATTTGAGGCACCATCCAACCTGTCCTCAAACCATAAGTCTGCACTGGCCATTTGAGTCTGCTGCTCCGTTTCCCACACACTTCTGGTCACACGTTCTCCTTTGCTGATTCACTCCCTAGTGTGCACAACAAAGTATCTTGGCTCCTTCTGTACTCAGAGGCTGAGCTCTGATACCATGTTAAGTTTCCTATAATTCAACATCTAGAATATTATGCCAATAATTTTATCTAACCAGAATTTAATTAATGCAGATATAAACTCAGAAAATTATGCATAAATATTACAACTGAGTTATTCAACCAAAATAGCAGCAAAAACACATACGTAAAACCAAACACATAAAATGGGCAACACCAGTAATACCCTGGAAATCCCAGTGTGGGGAAAACCAACAAAGAGGGGCTTTTATTGGGCTTTCAAGAGAGAAATTATAGCAGCAGATAATCAGAAATTTCTTATAGCCCAACAATCTCAGCTTGCTTTTTTTTTTCAGCCTACATTTTTCGGCCCAACTTTTTCAGCCTTGAAAAATTGACACTCTGATGGCTACTGTATGTGGCCTGAGTTTGGCCTCCCTTTGTTGCACATTACCGTCCAAGTATGGCTTTTGCTGGTTGGCCAAATCTGGCCCAAAACTCTCCCTCCCTGCCTCAGCTGCTCCCTCTTCTTCTCTTGCCCAAGCACCCTTTTCCTTTTCTCACAAATGAGAATGTGTGTCCCTCTCATCCTCAGCACTTCTATTTATCTCTCTAATTCACTTTTTCAAGAGACTTCTAGAAGCCTCCAGAAATACACTTATGTGAATTATTAATTTATGAAAGATGACTTTTTTCAGAAATCTGAGAAAAAAGTCATTTATGTGACTTTTTAATTTTTCCTAAGTTAAAACTTAGTATAAAATAAATAAAGTTGATCTGGGTATTTAATGTGTCCATCAGCATGCCTAGGACACTTAGGCCCATGCTGAGACACCTACCGAGCTACAAAACTAACATCTTTTGCATCTTGCACTTGTAGTTGTAAAAATTCCAACCCTAGATAATTGACGTCCTTATGATCTTAATTAAACAAGTAAATTGCTGAATTTAATTAATGTAGAAATTAAATCAGACCATAGCATCAATCACACAATAGTTGGAAATCAAATAGTGGAAGCATAATAGTTTCACGTACGCATGTAATTTCTTCAAATTCAGCTTTTCATTTCTTCGAAAAACTTACAAGGAAACCTCCATAATTTGCTAAAACCAACAGCTGCATGGTCAACAAATCACCCTGAATTGCTCTGTAAGAACTTGCTGAGAAAGTACGATCTGTTGTATGACTGTAAGTAGTAGTAACTTGTTCAATGCTAACTTACAAGGTCAACTTCAGATGACGAGCTCTCCCCTAATTTGAAAACACAAGTGTAGGAGTGAATCTGTGATGGTATTGTATCAGAGTTTAATACATCAAGTTTGGATCGCCGTTGGATTCACAAAAGATATTTACAGCACAATTGAGGCCACGAACAGATGCACTTTGTTCCCATCCTAATTTCAATTTCATCATATGCTTGAGCAACATGCAAACAAATCCACATAAGCAAAGAACAGGTCCTAATTCCATGATGTGCTCCTGAGTGCTCGTTCGCAACAGTCGTAGAGTGCTGGTTGACCATGTACACAACAGTTATATAGGAGTGTAGGTCAGCCTTACCGTAGAGGAAGTCAGGCTGTCAGGGAGCACCATGAGCAGCAGGACAATTGGCCTCACAACCCTCCTTCCAGGCCACCAAATGACAAGGTACCCACACTCCCTTTAGCAATTTGGGAAACTATGAAGCCCCTCAAACAGGAAGCAATGGTTGGGAAGTTAATGACCCTGATCCCAAGCCATCGATGCAAGGTCAGGGAGGCTGCCAAGGATGATCCTGTTGAAGTTTAAATATAGTTCAGATCTGTAATATTTCTTAAAATACTTCTTGCTGATTTATAATTTATTCACAGTGAATATGCAGAGATACATGAACAGAAATAGAATAGAAGCATGCACGATAACACAAGGATTTTACCCTGGAAAAACCCTCTCAAGCTTGAGGGAAAAAAACCAACAAATGATCTTTCTTATTAGCAAATGAATGAGCTAGGAGCAWATACAAATTTACCAYAGCCACACAGGCTTACAACCATGAGAGTTTSYTGTCCARATCTAGCTTTAAAGCTAGCTCAAATTYTGGTAGAARTTCRCAGCCCRAAACCTRAAARMAAACTGTCCTTSCTRCAAAGATCCCACRAGCWRCAGAGCTTCCTTCTTCMCTGTGTYTTCAAYGAGTATTCAATGTCACTTTKTCAAKMGCYGAGGAGTCTTATTAATAATAATWATTTCTCCATWACYCACTATGGAACTCGTCTTCATCACTTGACTTAACTAAGATAACTCGTCTTAGTAACTCAACTTACCAACTCTACTTTACATGCAGACTTGACAACTCGTCTTTGTAACTTAACTTACCAACTCRACTTTACAATGCAGACTACTTGACAACTCGACTTTGCTTTGCAACTRAGTTTGCATGACTCGACTTTGACAACTYGAWCTTKRCAYGACTCRACTCTTTGACAACTCGAACTTGACAACTCAACTCTTTGCAACTYRAYTTTTSTATAGGCTCARYTCTTCTTCTTTCTTCCARCAATCACAAGTCTTTCATGGCARCCATGGTCTCACRTGCCATCATACTAGCTCATCACATATAYATCATTTGCATYTCACGTATAAGAAAGATCAYTTGTCTCAGGATGTGACCATCTGGTTCTCCACTCATGGTCAATTGCTTGGCCTAGGAAAACCTCACACACCACTTTTGCCTACACAAGGCAATACCTCAACACATGAGGTCACTCAGTCTTGTCACAAATAAGACTGACCAGCAGTACTTTTGTCTTGGCTTTTGCTTATACAAAGCTCACAAGACTTTTTGCCTTGTCTCAAATAAAGCTCTTCTCCAAGTCTCAAGTCAGCCTACACAAGGCAGTCTTGGAGAATGACTCACTCTGCTGCAAACTTTAACAGATCCCCCTACCACTGGACTGATCCCTGCAGCAGCCTGATCTTCAAGTTCTTTATTATGCTTATAACAATCTTGTTTTGTGTAAATCCCAGGATGGCAGTATTAATTTTAGACTTATGCCATTTTTGTTATTGCACCAGGTGGCGTTTTGAATTTTGGACTTTATTGCTGGTAGACAGATAGTTATTGAGGTCCTTATTCCCTCAAGCTAGTGCTAGTGATGGCATGTGGAATGCTGCCCATTTTGCACCATATTAATATAATATTATAAAAGAATTTAACAAAAAAACAAGTGTCCAGATATTTATTAAATTATTTCAGGGTACTATTCTAGTGAGCAAGCATGTGTGCCTAGATAGAGAGATAGATAGATGGATGGATAGATAGAAATTGATAAAGAAAGGGATATATGCACAGATATACAGCAGGATAGATGCATAGGAGAGAAGGTTCATCTCCTTTTTTGCTCAAGCTTGTCCTAATTGATATAGAGTTTGAAGCATGGTCAACAATTGCACCAATTAGAGGAAATACCCATGTCTTGTTTTTTGTTCTTCAAAGGCTCTTGCTATACAAGACTCTTTCAAGATTCAGAAAAGACAGGTACAATAAGATCTATAAGATAGTATAAACCCAAGGAGTTAGAATGTATAAGATAGTTTAAAACCTTTGGGGTTAGAATGTTCCTTGATACGTGTAGGTGGCTACTTGAGAAACCTGTAAATTGGACCACGTACTTGTTTCCCTTGGAAATGGCATCAATTGGAGAGATTTTATATATTACTAGTAAACATCAAAACATGGCCACTACTATATCCTTTAACATCCCTGGATGCACTAAACATAAATCTGAACTTAAATGCCATCCTATTCACATTAAATGGGTTCCACAAATAATGGTAGATTTTCTAATCTGCTATGCATTAGCCAAATATTTTTGAGAGTCCACAAAGAAAGGACAACAAAAACAAGATTTAAGCCATCAGGCATTAGAAAGGCCTTGAGCTCCTTCGCAGCATCATGTGGGGATGTGCTATAACCAGACACTTAATTTTCAAGGGACTTATCTATTAAGCCCTTTCTATAGGGTCAAAAGGAATCAACACTGTGACATTTGAGCACCAGGAAGGTGGCAAATTTCAAGAACAATCCAATTGAGTTAACTTAATGCCAACATCTGTTGGAGAAAATAAAATTGCGTTGGCTTTTCACAAAGGATGGCAACTGCCAACTTACAAGCATGCATGGATTTATCAACCTAGGAGGCATAAATTTGAAATCCCATTCCACCAAAACATCAATCTTGCACCACAAATTCTATTACGGTTTTTGGTTATGATTGAAATGGTCTAGTACAGCAAAGAAATTGGCTCTCCCTCCAGACAGTAAATGCTCCTCATTAAATTTTCCCAGAGGTTATTGGTCTTGCTTGCAGTCCTTATGGTTATGGAGTCCTCAAAAGTCTCAAGGCCAGCCAAGGGCTGCATTGCTCTGCAGGGTAATGTTGACCTCTTGTAATGCTGAACCAGCTCCAACGACATCTCTATGAATAGAAAACCATGTCGATTTGGGCCATTAGAGTCACATATTTTCCTCAGGATCAGTCAGATATACTATAAGTGGGGTCAGAAAAAGTTGATGTAGTGAATGGGAGTTTGGGGCAATGGAGTGTAACTGTGTAACTGCTAAGCATCATTTTCAAGGTCATCTGGACCATAGTTTTAAAAACTGGAACCAGAACCAGTTGAGGGTCCAACCGGAACCGGTAATGAACCAGTCGAACCGTTTTCAATGAACCGGTTTTAAAAAAATATACATAAAATATTTAAATTTTAACGAAAAAAATATATTTTTAAGATTTTAAATCATGTTTCCAAAGCATTAGAGACTATTAGAGACAACATATTCAAAGTATGCTCATGAATATATCAAAATGGCACCAAGTGCAATACATATCTAGAGATCGGAACATAAATACATAATCAAGCAGGCTCTAAATGGCCTTTACAACAACAAATAACATACTAACAAGAGTCAAGACTACAAGTCACTGTCTCATTGATCAACATGATCAACGATCAATCATCACTATTGCTAGAAGTAGAAATGGCATGAGCATCCTCGCCCTCGGCATCATCATCTGTCTCTGACTTGGACTTGAACTCAGCCTCAGACTATTCATCATCAGGAACATTTGTGACTGTAGGATCTGAAGCTGCACTAGCTGTAGTAGTACGAATATGACGAGACACATGAGTTATACGACTACGCCTGCCTTCTGTTCCACTAGGGCCTGTTTTAGCGCAAGTTGTAGGTTGGGAAAAGCCCGACCCAACCCCAAAGCACATGCTACAGGAATCCTACACCCAATGTCACCTCGATGTAGGTCCCGCACTTCAAGGGTGACTAGGTCACTCTAGGGAGGCGATCCCGGTGACCCTAGGGGAATTGAGATGAAGATGAAGATGGATGAAGTGAAGCCCCTGTAGGTCAAGTCTAAGTGGAGTGAAAGGTGGAAAGAGATGCCTTGTAAGTCAAGTAATTGTTTCCCCACAGGTATAATACTTCTCCGGATGATTGTACCTCCCTGAGACACAAAAGAAGACACTTTGCAATAATATATGTTAGTTGGATCAACAAGTTAAGCTTGCTGTCCCTAATTTGCAGCAATAGATAACAATATATATCAGCAAGAAAATGGTACTATAAGCTGCTCAATAAATGCTAAAGATCAAGTAGAAAATGCAAGAGAAAAACTAGTAAATGACTAGCTAAACTCAAGATGAAAAACCAATACTCTTAGCATAAAAGATAAGGCTGTTGTAAACACTCGTCTGCAGCAAATTATATCAGCCTTATGGCTGTAACATTCAATGTATTACAGCAAGAAAATCAGCCACTGAAATCTCCTCAAACTTTGCCCAAAAGTGCACTAGACCAAGGAGAATAAATGTGCAAACATTGAGCAAAATCCAATGGTTGATAAGAGAGTTGTTCAAGCAAATGAGTTAGGGTTTCTGCAGCCCTAATGGCTGAAGATGCAATTTTGTAACAGCAACAATAAGTAGCCCCTAGAAGGGGACGCCCTAGTGGCTGTGAGGTGCCCAAGGCACAAGGAATACAATCCACTTTGCAAGAAGTAAATTTGACTGAAAATCACGTTTTCCAATGCAATATTTTATTTCTCCAATGCAACAATAAATGACTAGTGCCTTTACTATTGGGTTAATGGAGTCAAA
>JZKD02S1611371.1:724279-742659 GCA_000966675.3 Picea glauca | reverse complement strand
TGAGGCAAGAGCAAACCTTATCGGAAGTTTACTTCTCTATTTTCTCATGTCCTCTTTTGTCTTGCTCTCCTTCTTTTATATCTTCAAAATGTAGTTTGAGTAGTTCAACTAATTTTTTGTTTAGAAAGTTAAATAACTTAAATTAGGAGAGGACACCTTTTATTTATAATAAGGAAAATAAATAATAAATAATAGGTCAAATCACATTAGGTATTCATTCATTTATTCCTGACATTTCCCTTCTAACTCCAAAATGATTAAATACTATGAATGTATCAACATCATGAAACATATCAAAAAGTAACCCATATAAAACACACCAAATCAACAAACACTTCTACCTCCCAAAAATATCAAAATGGCATGATATTTAAAGTTCTCAAAAATAATATCATGTGTTTGCTATTTTTAGAAAATGTGCATCAAGTGTCAAAGTTGTAAAGTCATAATACAAATTGAAATAAATCATAAATAATATTTATTTTTAGATGATGTGTCTCTTTCCCTACTTCCTTCTAAGACATTAGGCCCGATTTTAAGTATGTCTTTATCATAAGACATAATTTCTTCCAATTTCTCTATCTCACGATGCATGTCACCAAAAGCAATTTCTCTCTTATTACTGTATTTTTTGGCTTAAGGTTGTTTTGAATGTATGGAAGAGGATTAGGATGTCTCTAAGCTTGGTGAGTTGGCAGTCTGTTTTCCTTTATCAATTTGGAGTTCAATGGACAACACTTTGTAATTTCTAGGAATTTGAACTAACTGGGCCATGGAGGCAATAGATGCAACATGTGGAATTGACTGCAGAGGAGGAGATGGAGGAAAAGGGTTTTCAAACCAACGATCTCTACCAGAAGGGGGATTTGTGGGGTTATTGTCCCAACCGTCATTGGTTGGTTGCATAGGAGGTTTAGGGAAATATACAATACTAGGATGTGGTTGTAGGGGAGGATTAAGAGGAGCTTGAGGCTGTGGCAATGCTGGATGTCCACCTAGGTTCATATAGCCAGTTTGTACCAGCTAGTTAAACTTTTCATAATCAACATCAAAATGTATTGAAAGCCTCATTTTATTATGTCTCCCTTGTTTCCAAAACACATTGGGCACTCTTCCTCTTTTGTCCCTATTTCCTCTATTTTCACTCTTGTTACTTCCTCGACTGAAAAAACTCATCTATTGCATTATCATTCCAATTAGTACATAATTATCAAAGTAACATACAAGACATAGTTTAGTAAACATATATTACAATTCTATTTAAAATGATTCAGCTATGGCTCTAAAAATGACAAAGTAATTCAAGCATGCGAGGGAACAATGAATAGGAATAAATATAAACATGGAAGAAAATCCACATTTTGACAAATAACCTTCTCATTATTTTGTTTTCCAAAATCCAAAATGCACATCTCTTTGCAAAATTCTCTTTATATGAACAATCCATTATCTATTTGAACAAGTGAAATGAGTGAAAAAAAAATGAACGGAAAAATGGCAGGGATACAATGATAAAGGGAGTGTAATTAGTGAAAAATGATATGAAATGACAGGAATATATGAGAAATTTATGTTCAATGTTCATACATAGTCAATTATTTATGTTCATAAAATTGTATAATTTTACATTGCAAAGATAATAATCTATATGTAGTTATTTTGAGACGATTCCCAGACAATTCCTAGAAACAATCATGTGTTTCTAGATTACTCCTTTCATCCAAACTACATTTTGAAACTGCATAATAATTTGAATTTACAACATCCAAATCAAAATGACAAATTGCCCATATATCATCCTTTGACCAAAAAATAATTTCAATGCCATGTACAAGTCTTCCATAACGAACAAATCATAAATAGACCCTCTTTAGAGGCTTCTCTTAATCGATCATTTTAAATGACATAAACATAGGAAAAATGACATAAAATCAAAATGAAATATGATTGGGAAAATATAGGAATAATGCATGGAAAATGATAAATAATGAGGGGATAATTCCCAATTTATGTAACAAAATAAAATTTTCATTTGCACATCATGCCTTTATATTCATTGCCAAATATCTATATGCTCCTTATACTTAACAACTCAAACCCTGTGTCAAATTTTAACATTGAATGGTCAGTTGGTAAAGAATTCAACTAATATTTATTTCTTTTCAGGCAAACCTAGCTCTCATAATCGTGTCTATTCAAGACTATTATTAAAAAAATAAAATAAAGCAAGGGCTAGTATGAGAGTCAACGTTAGAATGACAGGTCTATCATTTTAGTCATAAGAAGAACAAATGGGTGCGGCCTCAATCTTTATAATGGATACAGTAAGTATCGAGCACTGAATATGCTTTTCTTTCCAAAATGAAATGACCACTTCTATGTTGATTTAACCAAGAATTTGAATAGAACAGAGCTACAAATTGAATGGGAAAATGAACTCTATTTGTAACTAGTTATACCATATAAAACTTAAACAAGCTCATCAATACTAGCAATGGTTTGAAATCAAGGGATAGAGGGCATTCAGGTAGATAAAATGAATAATAGATTAGTGTTTTAGCCACCAGGAGAATCCAATGGGCGCACAACCTCATCAAAGAACAGGGGTAAGGCCGAGCACCAGATGTGCCTAGTTTATAATAAACCCAAAATGAAATAGAACCCATTACTCTATCAAATATTGTGAGCTTGAATCAAAGCTTAAAATTTTAAAAAAGAGAATGGACATGGTCATAATAAGGATAGCATGCAACTTAAACCCATTCATTCATATGACCAAGGTTCGAACCAAGGAAATGAAGTATGTTATCAAATGTTGATCGCATATCCATATTCAATAGTGAATAGACCATATAAATTCAAGTTTGGACCCAAGCCAAGACTCGACACATATCAACTATAACAGATATGGGTTCAACCCAGAACTCATTTTTCCATCACCCATTTTCCAACAAATATTTTAGGAAAATGAAAAATGATAATATGAATTTGGAAGGAATAATGCATGTATCAGAGGGTGGCATAAACACTTTATTTTTGCAAATGAAAATCCCTCGAACAACATTTGAACAATTCCATTCTTCATGAGCAAAAAACAGGGAAAATAAACACTTTCAAACTCATTACCAATCAATTCAGAGCCATTGTTACTTCATTAACTAACAAAACTTCTGCAAAAGATGCTTACAGAATGGTGAGTACATACCTTGTCTAGGAAGCGTTTTCAGACCAGCTATGGAGGCCGAGATGGTTACAACAACGAACAGGAGGAGGGTTTTCAAATCCAAGTTGTATCTCTTCATCCACGGACCAAAACCAAATGAAATGTCAATTTCCCTAACCAGCAAGAGGTGGTAAAGTGTGGGCCTGTGGGAATTAATGCCCACATCCATTCTCATTCAATGCATGGAAAGTTATTTTCCATCACGTTAATATCCAAACAATCCACTATACCATATGCATATGCAAACTCAATTTATTTCAATTCATGCACATTTGAACCTCGTCAAAAATCAAATCACACAAACCTTTAAACTCATGCTCATGCGCTATATCAACCATCCATCTCATGTAGTGTGTGGATATAATAATTCCAATGGGTCAAAACCATCTAACCATAACATTTGTGTATAGTATGACCATACCTCATATCATATGCATTGAACAATGATTTCCATATATGTCTTAGTTAAATTGGCCTTCGAATGATCCTAGGGCATCATGGGCAAGTTCATGGGCTTTGTGGGCTTGTGTTGGGGTTTCACACCCACAAAGACAAACAAAATTTTCTAATTAATTGTTGAGTTTAGAAGGGGTTCCTAAACTTGCTCATAAGACTCCTATAGAAGGAAAGGAGAGATTGTTACAAATCTCATTTTTTGACATTGTGTGATGATGGAGTTGGCATAAGTGAGTATGCACTTGTGTCAAGGAGCTTGGTGATTTCAGCAAGGGAATTTCTGCAACTATGGAAAATCTAGCCTAGGGATAAAGGACTCTCTATTTTTTGTTTTGTACATGGAAAGCACACTGCACATGTGGAGAAGAGAGGTAGTCGTAGAAGGTAAGAAGTCATGTAGGTGGTGCAAACTACATGAAAGTGTCCATATGATGTTTCATTACATTTACGTGAGTTGTTGTGGGAACATCCATGTATGTACGTGATTTGCAATGGGAACAATCATGTATGTACACGGGTTCCTATAAGGGCATTCGCGTACATCTATACAAGTCTTCTAGGCAGGAGTAGGTTTGTACATGCTAACATCAATAGCAGTGCAAGTGATGTCAGCAGGCCATATAGGTGGTCTGCGGAAGATTTGTAAGTTAGGATTTGTCCCAGGAAGTTTGTTGATTTTGTGGTTGTAGAGAGGACTGATTTTTTCCTCATATTTGGTGATTTTTGTAAGTTGTTGAAAGGGTTGGTTTCTCCCTCAGAATTTTTGAATTTGACAAGAGTTACATAACAAAAATTTTGTGTCTCATATGTGTTGATGATTCATATTTGATCTTGTTGTTTCTGCTGCTATATTTTCAGTCAATAATTTCAATGTAAACTTATTCAGTGATAACAACTAGGGCTTACTGTTATATCACTAGGAAGGAACTTTTAGATATGAAAGTAGTCACATAGAGTTGCATGTGAAAATTGACATGGTATCAGAGTTGAGGCTTTTAAGAGAAGGGGATCATCTTGAGACACATTTGTACTACAACACTAGAGGATTGTTGTTCTTGTTTTGGGCAAGTCACCATGGTGAACACTTTGAAGATTGAGGACAGGTTGGAAGGGGAAACCAACTTTTGGTCTTGGAAGGCTAGGGTTCTCCTTCTATTGTAAGAGAATGACTTCGAGGAGTATGTTGAGGTTGTTATTGCGAGTCTTATCGATCCACAAGAATTGGCATCTCACAAGAAGAAGGAAGTGAAGGCCAAGCGGGTGTTGCTAGAATTTGTGAAGGATCACTTGATTCCTCACATTTTAGAGAAGACATCTACCAAGGAAATGTATGATCATTTGGTAGCTCTATACAAAAATGGGAATAGTGGCATAAAGTTGCATTTGAAGCACTAGCTTCAAGTTATCAAGATGTCCAGTGAGGACACAATTGTGAACTATCTTATGAAGATTACACAGATCTGAGATCATCTTGTGGCCATCAGTGTTGAGGTGGATGATGTTGATTTGGTGAACGTAGCATTGAGAGGTCTTCCCAGGTCTTGGGAACCATTTGTGTATGGGATTTGTGCACAAGAGAAGTTACCATGCTTTTATAGACTTTGTAATGTTTGTATCTAGGAGGATACTCGGTTAGTATCCAGGGATGATCTAGATGGTTTGGTGAAAAGTAGCAATGATGAGAATCGAGCCCTTACATCCCACACTGGGAAGGGAAGAAGAGGTTTTCATGGAAGAAGGGCTTCTCCCGAGAGATAAGCATCTCAAGAACCAAGATAGAAGAAGGATCTTAGTAAGATCATATGTTTTGAGTCTCATGATTATGGTCACTATGATTCACAGTGTCTACACCGGAAAAGAAGGGGAAGAAGGAATCACATATCAACAACAAAGGTTGATGAGGTTGCAAATAGGTTCCATAGGGATATCATTTTGGTCTCTACCCTTTAAGGTACAGTTTCCAACATGGGGACTTGGTTGGTGGATAGTGGAGCCTCTTTTCATATGACAAATGCTAGAGATTTATTTGACATCTTCACTGAAACTGGCTTAGACTTGTGTGTGGAGTTTGGTATGGGAACCAAGCATGCAATACGAGGATATGGTACAGTGTCATTTAGGATAGTGTCAATATAAGTGTTGAGGGTTTAAAATGTGTTATGGGTGCTATAACTCAGGAGGAGTGTTCTCTCAGTATCGGAGATTGAGAAGAGGAATACCAAATATTTTTTCAAGATGGACAGGTGTTGTTTATTCCCAGACGATCTAGCTTCAGATTAGCAGTGGTTCTTGGAGTTAGGGAGGGAAACCTATATACGATCAGGGGCTAGCCTATGAGATTTGTGACCAACATTAGCATAGATACAAATGAGGAGGAGCATGTAGCTCCACCAGTGGTGGGGCAACTAGGCCCACTAGTAGCACATGTTCATAGGGAGTAGGTAGTTCCACCAGTGGTACCAACTCAAAGGGAGACAGAGTTCATAGGAAGACATCCCTCAGGATCCAGTAGGGAATATCATCCTCCCCGGACTATTCATAGGAAGTTGGACTTCATGGGGAGTTAGCAGGCTCGGAGGGAGCATCACTCTTTCGTAGGGAGACCATCTTTAGGTACAGGTGGAAGAGAGAAGTCTTCCAAATAGGTTTCATGGTTTGAGTAGGATAGATAGGAGGCTCTGAAGCAGGAGGCTTATAATAGCAGTGTATACTCCATGGAGGACCCATTTTTTACAACAGGATTGGCTTTAGTGATCGAGGATGAATCCAATCAAGAGAAATGGAGAGAATGAATTTCTGCAATGACTGAGGATGCAACCAGTTAGGAGGACTGGAGAGAAAGGTTTGCTTCAGTGACAGAGGGAGAAACCAATCAGGAGGATTGGAGTGCATATGTGGTAGAATATGTAGTACAAGAGATACATTCACTTCCAGTGTGCATCCAGATGTTGGAGGATGGAATACATCCCTCACTAAGAGGGAGTGTTGAGATTTTGTAGATTCGGGAGGTATTCCCACAAGAGGTCAATGTGTCAGGCATGTGGGAATATTCATTGGCACTAGATTATCCTTTTGTTTCAGTGAAATCGGCCTTGGAATGATGCTAGGACCTCATGGGCAAGTTGATGGGATTTGTGGGCTTTTGTTGGGGTTTTACACCCACAAAGAGGAATAAAATTTTCTAATTAAATGTTGAGTTTAGAAGGGGTTCCTAAACTCACTCATAAGACTCCTATATCAGGAGAGGAGAGATTGTGAAAAATCTCATTTTGTGACATTATGTGATGATGGAGTTGGCATAAGTGAGTATGTACTTGTGTTAAGGAGCTTGGTAATTTTAGCAAGGGAATTTTTGCAACTATGGAAAATATGGCCTAGGGCTAAAGGACTCTCTATTTTTTGTTCTGGATAGGGAAATCACACTGCATGTGTGGAGAAAAGAGGCAACCGCAAAAGGGAAGAATCCACGTAGGTGGTGTGGATCATACAGAAGTGTTTGTATGGAGTTTCAGTACATGTACGTGGGTTGCAATGCGAACAATCGCATATGTACAGGGGTTGTAGTGGGAACAGTCGCATATGTACGTGGGTTTCAGTAAGGATAGTCATGTATGTTCGTACAAATATTCTACGAAGGATCAGGTCCGTACATGTTTACATCAATAGCAGTATGGGTGACATCAGCAGGTTGTATAGGTGCTCTACAACAGATTTGTAAGTTGGGATTTGTCTCAGGAAGTTTGTTGATTTTATGGTTGTAGAGATGACTAGTTTTATCCTCAGATTTGGTGATTTTTGTAAGTTGTTGAGAGGTTTGGTTTTTCCCTCAACATTTTTGAACTTGACAAGAGTTAGAGAACATAAATTTTGTGTCTCATATGTGTTTATGATTCATCTCTTATATTGTTGTTTTCGTTGCTATATTTTCAGTTAATAATTTCAGTGTAAAATTATTTAGTGATAACAAATAGCACTTACTACTAGATCACTAGGAAGCAATTTTTAGATCTGAAATTAGTCGCATAGAGTTGCATGTGAAAATTGACACTGACATGTCTTCGATAGTATTTCTAGAATTATTTATTTCCACATGAAAATGCCAAATCCACATATATATGAGACCCAAAGAAAAACATATAAATCCTTTTAACTTAGTATGTCTTGAATGCCAAAGTATGGGAAACATACTTTTATTTCACTAGGCATATAATCATAAGAACACAATAGACCATGCCTTTTGAAAATAATTCCATGAGTGCAATGTTTAATGCTACCATTATGTCGAGGAGAGAACAAAGTTTTGTTTGAAACTTATCAAATATCATTTGATCATATTTTGATGTTTTCGCAAACTGTCATACACCATACTTACTAACAATGTTTAAAGCAAATAAATATTTTGCATCATCCAAAAGGAGTATGGCCATATAATAAATGAAAAGGAGTATGGCTTGTACTTGTTTTCATGGTGGTACATTCTACCCATAATCCATAGGTCAACAAGGTATGCCACTGGCAAGGTTTATCGTTAATGATATTTTTTAGAATTTTGACTAGATTTTTATTCGTTGATTTAGCTTGCCCATTTCCTTGTGGATAATATGTTGATGAAGTGAAGTGTTTCACTCCAAATTTGTTGATAAATTGGGTCAATGTTCCATATATGAATGTTGGTCCATTATCAGAAATAATTTCAATTGGAAGACCAAAATGAGAAAATATATTTGATTCTAAAAAGGAGATAATTTGCTCATCCTATGCATGTTTAAGGGGAACTACTTCATTCCACTTCGTAAAGTAGTATGTTGCAGTCAAGATGAAAATATGACCAATAGAAGATGAGGGATTGATTGGTCCAATGAAATCTAATTCCCATTTAGAAAAAGGAAAGTCGGGTAAGACTGATCGTAAAGGCATAACAAAGAACCTTTCTCTATCGACATAATTTTGGCATTCAATACAAGCTTGTACAAAATTATATGAATCCCTAAAGATAGAAGGTCAATAGTAACCAGTTCTTAAAATTTTGTGAGCAGTGGATTTGGCAGCAAAGTGTCCACCAATGTGAATATCAGAATATGTTGACACATGTATTTATTTTAAAATCTTTTGTGTTGTTGTATCATTGACACAACATAACAACGGTCTGTTATCATTTTTCCGAAATAGTGAAGTGTTCAATATTAGATATTTTGAGGCCTCGAGTTGAGTTGTAATATACCTTTTACTTGATATATATAAAATATATATTTAATATTAAATAAATTTATTATTCGTTGCATTTTCAAATCTACAACAACCTGTATAAATACACGTACATGAGTAGAGTCACGTATTTTTATCTAAAAGGACATGACTTTACATTAAAAGTAATAATTATTACATTAATGATCTAATAATAATTAATGGCATTGTAATATACACAAGGTATATTACAAGTCATCCCTCCTAAGATTAATCTTCGTCCTCGAAGCATAGGTAAAGACGAATCTTTTGTAAGTTTTAAACTTGTGAGGTAAAGCAATGCATATAGATTCTTAAGCAAAACATAAATTAATCAATGGCTCATACACATAGTACACAGAGATATACGCTGGAAACCCTTCACCGGAAGAAAACCAGCCTTCCTTGGTGCCGCACCTTTCAACTCTTCATTGTATCAATTTCACCATTCACCATACAATATACACAATGTTTTAGGTATTCCATAGCTACCAAAACCCTAATCCCTTAATACGGGATTAATTTAGAAAACCGCTAAAAATAGAAAAATCCACTAAAATAGAAAAAACTACCCAAAAAACAAATTATGGGGCACTGCCTCGAACACTGCGTGTAACCGGGGGGGGCATACCTGGCCCCCACTAGGACCCCCCTAGGAAGCGCTTAATGACATTGTAATATACACAAGGTATATTACAAGTCATCCCTCCTAAGATTAATCTTCGTCCTCGAAGCATAGGTAAAGACGAATCTTCTGAATCTTTTGTAAGTTTTAAACCTGTGAGGTAAAGCAATGCATATAGATTCTTAAGCAAAACATAAATTAATAAATGGCTCATACACATAGTACACAGAGATTTACGTTGGAAACCCTTCACCGGAAGAAAACCAACCTTCCTTGGTGCCGCACCTTTCAAATCTTCATTGTATTAATTTCACCATTCACCATACAATATACACAATGTTTTAGGTATTCCATAGCTACCAAAACCCTAATCCCTTAATATGGGATTAATTTAGAAAACCGCTAAAAATAGAAAAATCCGCTAAAATAGCAAAAACTACCCAAAAAACAAATTATGGGGCACTGCCTCGAACACTGCGTGTAACCGGGGGGGCATACCTGGCCCCCACTGGGACCCCCCTAGGAAGCACCCGGTGCACACGACACAGAGAGCGAAGGAAGTTGGGATCATTAGACACAGTTTTCGAATCTGATGCGCCCACACACACACATGCAAAAGATATAACACATACCCAACATTCTCCCACTTGTTTTTTTTTTTGCATCCAGGGGTCCACAAGATTATATAGTCAACAATCTAGGGCAGTAATACCCATTATTACTCTACACCAGAAGAAATTTTCTGTGCTCACAGACTTTGTCAATGAATCTGCAACATTCTTCAAAGTTTCAACCTTTTCCAGCAACACCTTCTTTTCTTCAACCATGTCTCTCACAAAGTGATACTGAACATCAATATTCTTTGTCTTCAAATGATAAGTTGGGTTCTTTTCCAGGAATATTGCACTCTAACTATCACAATATAATCTCATTGCTTGTTGTACCAACCCGATACCTGAACACAATCTTTGTAACCATATTGCTTCCTTGCTTGCATGAGTGGCTGCGATGTATTCAACTTATATAGTTGAGAGTGACACTACAGCCTGTCTTTTGTTCATCCAACTGATTTCTCCTCCAAATAGGTTAAACACATGCCCACTTGTAGATCTTTTGTGATCCATATCTCCAGCCCAATTTGCATCAACAAAGCCATGTATGTCCACCACTCTGTCCAATCCTAGTCTTCCTTGATAGCACAATCCATAATTGGTAGTGCCACACAAATACCTGAAGACCCTCTTTACTGTTGTCAAATGCTCCTTCCCTGGTTTTGACATATACCTTCTCAAAACTCCCTCTACATGTGCAATGTCTGGTCTAGTATAGACCATTGCATACATCAAACTACCAATTGCACTGGCATATGGAACATGCAAAGACGTAGTTGTCGAATCTGACGCGCCCACACACACACATGCAAAAAATATAACACATACCCAACATCTTTTTCCATCTAACTAGTGATCTTTCTTCACTAATTACACAATTTTTTTTTTAATATATTCACAATTGTTTCCAAGTATTAGGTGTTCTACTAAATAGCTTGCACATCCTTAAAATGTTGTCTTTCCTGTTGTTGTACACAAAGGAGGAGGATTTTTTATGCCCGAAGATTCAGGTAAGTAGCATTTGGACATAGTACACCTCCCAAGACATTATGAAAAAACACATACTGATTTTTTTCCTCACCAACCTGTGTGGTAGGGTTTCCATAATGTCCATATTCATAACTTATGTGTCTACCCTCCCAGAATGCAATCAATTCAGTAGTATTTTTGAAAGTGTATGTATATTTCTAAACAATTGGAGTAACAATTGCATCGGTAACTATATCACATCTTGTCTTTTCCCCGAAATGGACGGTGAGGATTCCAACGGGGCTAACAAAGTCCTTTTGCTCAGATATTCACATTGGATGAATTTCTATGACGAAGCCATTTGAGAGTGCACTTTGAATGATAGAGGTGTTTGCATGGAAATTGTTTTGCATGTTGTTCAATGGAAAACGTTTCTTGACACATTGGGCACATCACTCGATCATATTTTTCACTTTCTTTGCAAAACATGACTACTGGAAACTTATTAACTACTACACGAAGACTATTGGGTACCTCTTTTTCCTCCGCGGGACTACTAATTACTCTTTCCCCTCAAAATTTTCTCACGCCAATATCGATTGTTTCATATCTGAAATCAATGTTATACGTACAATCCTCTAAATGTTGATTGATCTGACACCATGTGAAATTGGGATTCCATATAATTTGATTGGAATAAATGACTCCTTGGTTGTGTTGGCAATAATATGTATACATCGAACAACAATAATATTGTCTGGAAATGTAAATGTTGTGAGATAGTCTTTGATTTGAGTACTGAATCTGAAATGATCAATGTTCTCCCCGCGCCATCGATCATCTAATTCACGTAGATCAATATTCTCTGATAAACTCTCTACTTGTTGAGGTTGGTACTGGAGAAATAAAAACAGTGTATTAACACCAAATGGTTATCTTCTTGAAAATTGACATTGGCTCATTTTTTGTCTATTCCTATCATTTGACGACAATCATAGTAGCAAGTGTACCAGGAGTGGGAACGATCTTTAAACATGAGAGATGTCCCATTGGATGGGCGGTTTATAGGTTGCCTGCCTCTCTTACGGGGATTCGATGTGCTTTTCTGGTGGTGAATTTCATCGGTATGGATTCTGCTACTTTCATCCTTTTCCTGATGTATAGATGCAATGCTAATTTTTTCTTCATCATCAAAAATTTGGTAATACCTGCAGTATTGTTTGATTTTATTTACCCATCTTATTGCTTCTCTTTCATCCAATCCATCAAATTATGGAACAATCATCTTCTCCTTGGGCATGCCATTATTAGATGTCTGCATGTTAGGCAACTAATGTGATTGGTGAGGTCCCCACTGTGAATTTGAGTTACCTAGGCTTCTACTCCCGTTTGTGATTGATTCGGGCTCTACTCTCATGTTGTGGTAATTTATGTTCCACTCCGCTAGTTCTTCGTTTAGTTTTCCAATTTTGGCATCGAATGAAGTACTTAATTGATTTATAAGGCATGTGAAAAACTCTTTAGAGTTTTTTCTTAGCTCCAATGTGGAGGAAGTGTTGTCCTCTGTATTTTTCTCTGCTTCTCCCGTCTTTCTCCTCGTGTTGCTCATGTTGAGTTTGATGAAAGAAGAATAGGTATTAAATATTTATTGTGTTTAATATTTATTATTTTAACATATATTTAATATTGTAATATTAGCTCCCGGGGGGCAGCTCATTTGGCAAGTGTTGTGATATGAAGTGTTATGTTCGATGAGGTTTTGAGTTCAAATCCCCCTGACTTACCCATGCCTGTGTAAGGGGCATACATATGGCACTTGGAGGTTATAGTGGTAGCGGTCGGAATCGACCTCGTGTCACGCGAGTATGAGACCACCCAGTTGTCGATTCCGCTAGATACAAAATAATAATATTAATATTAATATTAATATATATTTTAATATTAATATTTAATATGGTAGTGGAAGGTAGAATTAGGGTTTGGACAAAGACGAAGCTGAAAATTATGGATATGGTGAAATGAGAAGGTGGCGAGATTATATATGAAGGGCGAAATGCGAGATGGTGAGCTAAGATATGAAGATCTTTAATGCAAGGGAGAAATGATAGAGTGAAGGGAGGGCAAAATTGAGAAGGGAAAAAAGGAATGGCGAATGGGGAAAAGGAATTGAAAATGGGAAAATAGGGAAAAGGAATGGAAAATGGAAGAATAGGGAAAAGGAATTGTGAATGGGTGAATGGATCTACGTGGGTGAAATGATGTCTTTGATGCAGAACGCATGGGACTCGGTTGAGCAGGACATCAGGGACTCGGTCAAGAGTGCAGGAGGGAGAAATGGAAGGTGAAGGGAGGGTGAAATGGAGGTCATAGTTTGCAGGACTTGAGTAGACGACGAGGAGTGGACAAGGGACTATGAACGAGGGTAGGTCACGGATGGGAGTGGAATTTTGGAAAGGAGGAGTGGGCGAGGGACTGTAGATGCATGGGAGTTTGGAAGAGCAGGTCACAGCTTGGAGAATGGGAGGAAAAGAAGCATTGTGATACCAACTGAAAACTTAATACTTGGTATATATAAAACATATATTTAATGTTGAATAAATTTATTATTTGTTGCTTATTCAAATGTACAACAATGTGTATAAATACACATACATGAGTAGAGTCACGTTTTTTTTATCTAAAAAGACGTGACTTTACATTAAAAGTAATAATTATTACATTAATGATTTAATTAATAATTAATGGCATTGTAATATACACAAGGTATATTACACAAGTCCTTCATCATTCATGATGTTTAAGATTATCGTGAAATCTCTCATATTGTAAATAATAAACTATATCCCAATACCAGGGATGTGTTGTTAAATCAAGATTTCCATATCTAATTAGAAATAGTGTAGACAAGGCATCCTCATTGTTTTTAGAAGAATATCCGAGTTTAGGATCATGAGCCAGGTGTAAGGCTAGATCATGTCCCTTGATTGTATTGGAAGTTGTAATCGTGAAATTGTCTTCATGGATTTTGGAAAGACAATGTGCAATCTTTCCAAATAAGTGTGTTTTTGAAAGAAAAAATTCAACTGCATGCAAAGGGACCTTAACTTGAGTATTCTTGCCTAAGATAAAGTGATGAAATTTTTCAATAGATTTAACGAGATCAAAAGTGTGTTTTTCAATTAAATTATATTTGAATTCATCGTCAAATAGACTTTGAATCATGTAAGCTATTGGTTGCTCATTATTATGATCATCTTTCTGAAGAAAAATTGCAGAGATTACTTCTTTAATGACATTTGTGTAAATGATAAAAATAAATAAATAAAAAAACAGGCTTTGCAAATACTGGTGCAGAACTAATTGCATTTTTTTTCTCTACAAAATCCTTTTCAGTATCATCATTCCAAGAAAAAGATCAATCTTTCTTTAACATATTATGTATAGGTTTTACCATTCTTGCAAAATCAAGAATGAGTCTTCTAACAAAGCTAATATTACCCATGAATGACTGGATTTCCTTCCTAGAGGGTGGGGCTTGAATATTTTGAATGGAAACAACCCTCTCCAAATCAATATTGATTCCTAAGTTAGATACAATATGTCCGAGGAGTTTTCATGCAGTGACACTGAAAATTGATTTTGTAGGATTCAACGACATTCCAAATTTTCTACAGCAAAGAAAAACTTGTTTAATATGATCAAAATGATCATCTCGGGTTTTTAAATAAATAGTTAAAACATCAAGATAAATTTGAATTATTTTATCAATTAGATCATCAAAAGGTATTTGCATAGCTCGTTGAAAAGTAGCACCTACATTAATTAATCCAAAAGGCATTCGTTCATAAGTGAATGTCCCCCAACGTATGGTAAAGATGGTTCTATATTTTTCAATCCTCTTAACATGAATTTGGTTGTATCCTAAAAAACCATCAAGAAGTGACATCATCTGAGATCATGCCACTTGTTGTAAAATAAGTTCCATATTAGGAAGAGGATAATTATTCTTAACACTTTCCCTATTCAAGGCATGGAAAACAACACATAATCTAATATCTATGTTCTTTTTCCGTACCAGGACAAGGTTAGATACCCATTCTGAATACTTTACAAGAAAAATTGTATGGGCATTTATAAACTTTTCGATCTCTTTCCTAATCGTTGCTTCAAGTGCGGGATTGGTTGGTCGATGTCTTTGCCTTACTAGTTTCGCCTCTTATTTAATAGGAATTGTGTGTTGTATTATACTAGGATCAAAACCACACAAATATTCGTAAGAACGTGCAAAGACATCTCTAAATTCATGGAAAATATCCATAAATTTTTGTTTTTCGTGTTCTGAACATTGAGCTCCAATTTTTAGAGTCTTTGGATTTTCTTGAGTCCCAATGTCCATGGAAATGGAATTTCCTATCTTTCTTTTTTATTCCTCCTCTATGTTTTCCTTTCTATTACATGAATCATTGGATGAGAATGAGATTTCCAGAGGAGTCAATTGTTTTGAAAATTTGTTGTCCTCTAGAGATATAATATCCTTCTTTTTTAAGGGCTCGTTCTACAAAAAGGCACGCATGCTTTCATCATGAGGAAAAACTTGTCAATATTCAACATTATCTGGAAAATGAGGACAATGTAATGACATAAATGTACAATATGGCCCTTCAAGGGGAAATTTCCTTGTAGGGTTGGATGCAAAAACAGCTAGCCTATTTTTCATTGAATTTGGATCTCTCCTGATATGAGTAATGTTGAAAGATAGAATATTGGAAATTAACTACCAAACTGCTTGTGTATACCTCTTTAACAATTTATTAGATGGGGTATAAATTATTTTAACTAGATTGACAATAAGTTCATAATCCCAAGATACATAAATATGATAACAACCAAGATTGAATGCATTCTCTATTCCAAGAATCAAGGCCTCAAATTTTGTTACGTTATTAGTACATGCAAATTCTAATATGTAAGAGAAATAGTGAATTTTTCCTATAGGTGAATATAGTACTATACCAATCCCATTACCTTCACTTGAGCATGCATCATCAAAGTGCATGTGCCACATACCATCTTCAAGGTTAGGAAGTTGTGCAACAGAATCATTATCTTCTTCTAAAAATATTGAGTATACATTGATATCCTCTTCTATATAATTTGCATGTGGTTGAGGAACTCTTTCAATGTATGGTGAGATTCATTCTCACTAAAGAACAATTATATTCTTTCCATTTTGGGGAAGGAAGAACAATTATATTCTTTCCATTTTTGGGAAGGGACACGTGTGTTCCATCTAGTGAAACATATCCATTGGTCATTTTTTTCCAGTCTCTTCCAGAGATGATGGAATAGTTGCTTACTGATATATCAATTAGTTGAATATTACAAGTGGTCATGATCTCAGGATGTGCACACAAAACCAAGGTTACATATTTGATTTCACCAATGGTGGCTTGTTGTTGACTATTATAAGACAACATACTCTTTGAGTTTTCATTATTTGATGAAAGACCTGACTCTTCCATTATAATTATAGACATAACATTAGGGCCAAATCCCCCATCAATCAAACAACAATGTGCAATCTTATCCATAATCTTTACTGAAACATAAAAGGGATAATTTTTTACACAATTTCTAGGATTATGTACACCTAAATTATTTATATACATTTCTTCTTCATTTTTTTCTTCAGTCAAACTGGTAACAATGGAAGATTTACCTTCCATAAAATCTTTCAAATGATTTTGTTGTTCAAGGATAGTCACTATGTCTAATAAAGATGTATTTGCTTTGATTGTATCCAATTCTTTCAATATATCATATTTAGATGAAGAAGATGAGGTTTAAATTAACTATGGACTCTTAGTACCCCGTGTGATCTTAGGAATAGTTTGATGAGAGGATGTATTTGAAGAAAAAGTGGTTTTAGGAGGACAAATTGTGTTCTTGTTCTGATAGGATTTATTTCAAGTATCAAACATCATCACATCCTCTTTGTGAGACCAATCTAAGGCAACAATCAGTGTATCATATATTTTTCCAAATATGTGTTCTCTCACGTTCTTCTTAATCTTATCATTGTTCTTCTCATGATTCTCCTCACAAAAATTACACCAAGTTCTCGAGAGAATTGCCTTAGGTTGAAAACTATGAGTATGATTTCTTAAGGAAGCCTAGGTGGAGGTTTCTGCAAAACTAGAAATCACACCCTTTCTTTCGAAAGCAATCATTGTGTTGCTCATATCCTGTATAAGTTGTAACACAGTTGTCATGCTAGTTTGTTTGACATAATCTTCAATAGAAATCCCTATTCTTGTCAACTATTCCTCAAACTCTAGGCAATTTTGTCATGCAGATCCTGAACTATTAGCATTATTTTCCTCTAACCTATGGTGATAAAAAGAAGGTAATGCATTTTAATAATGCATTAAATCAAATTGATTATGTGGTCGAATGATTTCTGGAATCTGATTATATAATTTAGTGAAACATAAGTTAAAAGACTTGATTGTTTCACCTTCATTGTAAATAAGATTATTGTAATATTTCAACAAGTCCACTGGACTTTTATGTTGTCCATGTGTTGACTTAAACCAATAAGATAATTCATCCCAAGTCAAAAAGACTTTAGGTAGTAATTTGAAGAAATGTGCATTAGCCTTTCCTTCCAAAGAATTAACAAATAGTCTCATGCATGTATCATTGTCATTTGCTCCAATGTTGTGACATTTTAAAAAGCAACTAGATGTTCATTAACTGAAACGGTGCCATTGTCGGATAATTTGGGCAAATGATCTTTAAACTTTGGGAGAGGAGTCGGATATAAAGGAGAGGATACATGCCATGGAGTAGCATTTGCATCCTCTTCAAATTGGAATAATCAGTATTGCTTGATCACTTTTGCAGGATTTGTGGTTGAATGGACTGGATTAAAATGACGATAGATACTTATAGTCAAAGAAGATGAAGAAGCTTGGGATGAATTAGATCCACTAGTAGTACTAGAACCACCAAAAGAAGTCATTGTGACTTTCTTGGGAGAGAAATATATTGATAAAATTTTAAACTCGGTCTCAAAATCAAATAAGGATCTTTGAAGACTTGGTTGAAGAATTTCTAAGACTAGTTTTCTTTTTCCTATCTCAAAGAAAGGATCAAATTCATGGGGTTGACCTTTTGTTCATCTTGATGAATGAGATTGGGTGGTCATAAGAAAATCTTCTATTGAGTAGATTGATTAAAATCCTACCTTTGAATGGATTCTCTTTGTTCT
>JZKD02S1611371.1:683780-706798 GCA_000966675.3 Picea glauca | reverse complement strand
TCATCTTCAAAAATTCATTTCTCCTCAACCATGAGGATCCACGTGACGTTCCACATACCACCGGAAACAACATGATGTATACTATCCATCCATGGGTGTTGTATATGCATGTGCACTTTCCTTCATGTCCAAATACCTCCATCAATATTGCGGTCCAAAACCCATGACTAGGGTTGACATTAATGACAACAACCAATATTCCAACAGTTTTCATTAAGGGGGGATAGGCTCTAATGCCTCCTTCCTTATCATATTGAGTCACCTTTGAAAATCCATGACTTACTTTTCTTAGATGACTCAAGCCCATATTTGCAAGGCCACCCTCACACAAGGAAAAGGAGAGGAGACCAAATGAATTTAGGTTTTCCCACTGACCTTGAGAAGAGCGGGATCAAAAAAATGATCCACCGACCAAAAAGGTGGGGTTTCCAAGACAAATTCCATGGTGAGTAGACCAAACATTGAACAAAACATAATGTGTAGACTAAGCACATTATCAAGGCATATACTAAATCGAATAGCAAGGTAGAGGCAATGTTGATGTAAGGAAGTGAATGGAAAAAAAAGAAAAGAAAAATGTCAAAGTAGGAGAACTTTTATTCATAAATTTACTTTTTTGAGATAATTCAAGCATAATTTCACAAGCTCACTTGTGCACAAGGAAAATAGAGGAAACAATATGAATTTGGGGTTTCCTACTTCCCTTGAGATGAGTGGCATGGAGAAAATAGGTTGTCATCCAAAAATTTGGGATTTCCAAAATAAGTTGCACAATGAGAAGACCAAATTTGGAATGAATCACAAGGTGGAGAGCAAGTGAAACATCAAGGTGGAGACCAACTGCAACATTAAGGTGGGGGCAACACCAAAACAAGGAATCATGTGTCAAAAAAGACAAAAAACATGTCAAATAAGGGGAGCTTTTGTTAATGACTTTACCTTTTTGAGATGGATCAAGCTTTGATTCACAAGCATGCCTACACACAATGAAAAAGAGAGGAAACCAAACAAATTTGATGGCTTCCCACTTTATTTGAGGAGAGTGGCATGGAGAAAACAATGTGTTGCCCAAAAATTTAGGGTTTCCAAGAGAAGTTGCATAATGAGAAGACCTAACTTTGAGCTAAACATAAGGAATCACCAATGCAAGGAAGTGTATGAAAAAAAGATAAGAGAATTGTCAATGAGTGCATTTATTCATGACTTTAATTTTTTTAGACAACTCAAACCTAAATGCCCAAATTTGCAATATGTAACAACCCTTCCTATTGTTGTTATAAATTTTTTCTTACTAATGTAGTATTCTAGTGGGTTTATGGCTCTAGACTTTTGTCAAACGGATGAATAATATACCCAAACCCCATTGTAATAACTTATTTTCTAATGTTGTTATGTTTTAGATGATTTTTTGGTTATGTCTTTTTTAAAACACTTGGACAGCATGCCCTTTTCCACTGTAAAAGCCCTCTTCTCATTGTTGTTAATTTGTTTAGGTGTTTTTCTAGTTCACTTATTTTGAAAAATGGTTTTCAAACATCCATGTAAGATTCCCTTTGTTTGTTGATATATTTAATCTCCCTTTACTATTAAATTTCGTGCTAGTTTAAATCATGATTTTGACAAAAATTTTGACAGTAAGAAAGTAAATGAAAAGATCTTAACCAAACAATAATAGGTACCAAATTCTAATCTGATTTATTATAAGTCTAACATGTTACATAAGCTTACTAATATTGAGCATCATATCAGCTCCATAAGAAAAATACAAAGTCCACAATACCAAATTAAATCTCCATGAGATAAACATGGCCCCTCCTCAAGAAAACTCGGCAATAATGTAACACTTCCAGCAATAGAAACTAGAAACTAGTAACAAAACTTGGCCCATAAAGAAGAGAACTCGGTCAGCAACAAATACTTGGTCCCTAGACAATGCAACTCGACCCAGCAAGCAGAAATCTCAGCCCAACAAGAAGAGATCTTGGCCCATCAGGGAAACTCGGCTACCAATAGTAAAACAATTGCCCTCACACAATAGAAATTGTTCCCACATATAGGAAACTCAGTCTATCGAGGAGATTGGTGGTCCCACTAAGAAAATATGGCCTCTCTGCTCAATATCTTGGCCCCTACATAAAACCATAGCCTCCTCCCAATAGTGTACGGTCTTTTCTAGAATGATTTGGTCCAAAATTCAATAAATCATCCCTCTCACTACCAAAATCACCCTACACAAGAAGATATGGCTCCCACTAGAAAAATATGGCCTCCAAAGGTCTAACTTTTCTTCCTCTAAGAGGATTGTGGCTTCTACAAAAGCCCCAAACTGTTGCAAAGATGGATCAACCTCCTCAAGATGAATGCAAGTGGAAGATCTAAATTATCTCCCCTCCTAATGGCTAGGGTGGAATCTTTCACCATAAAAACTTGATCAACTAGGGTGGAATCTTTCACCACCGAAACCCGATCAGCTAGGGTGGAATATTTCACCACTGAAACCTAATCACCTAGGGTGTAATCTTTCACCACTGAAACCAATCCATACAATGGTTTCACTCCAAAACCTAAGGCTCCAAGAACTCTCCAAAATAATATCAAAAATAATCATCAACATAATGAGAGAATGAGCTCTCATCTTTCTTTTATCCCTCTCACCTTTTTGTTGACCCTTTTACCTTCACTTGAGCGATTAAATTGATTTTATAAGGTTTTATTTACTTTATTATTCAAGTCACTTTTAAATTACTCAATGTCACTTTATAAATTAGTTTTTTCCTCTCAATTACATCAAATAATTAATCTATTAATCCCCTTGTTTAATTGACTATGGCCTATGGGAATCAGATGGACCATTAAGTCCTCCCCTATAGTGAGCATCTGGAAAGGGACGTTATAGTCCTCCCTTCTTGAGATTGCTTGTCCTCAAGCAATGCCAACACAACCATATGAACAACAAGCAAAGCCAAACTGAAATTGAGAATGATCCCAAGGTCCCAAACCAATATAAAATATGTGGAACACCTGTTGCTCACAATATTGTCCTGTAAGGTACTAACACAAGAGGCCTCATAAAGGCCACGGATCAGTAGAGCAATCAGATAATGTAAAGTCTCAATACACCCCTCATAGAATTGTCTTCTTAGGAATCCAATCCCATCCACTATAGGAGTGAGCTCTTGATAGTAAAAATATGACTCATGTTTGTACTAATTGCCAAATTGTCAAACCATGAAGTCTCACGGTCCCATGATATCCCCAAAAAGAACCCATCATGCTGACATTGTGCCACAATGATCATAAATATATGGCCCTCATTCCCATGTTTCATTCTCATCTCTTGTAACCTTGAAAATTAATCATCATTAAATTCCATACTGAAATAATTGAGAGAACTTAAATCCACACCAAGAGGAATATCCCACCAAGGAATCTCAATGAATTTCAAAGTAGCAGAAAATAAAATTTTCCCAACCATAACATGTAAACCTTAGCATATCCCCTCGTGTCACTCCTAAAATGAAGTTGATCAAACATTGTTAAGGGGCTGGTGTAGAATATGTCAACAAAACCATCTCTACAATTAGACTTCCAAGAAAAGTCTCGATGGCCATAAATTGAAAAACCAAAAACGACACTTAATCTCCAAGTTTCAAATGGGGAATCCCTAATACTCTACCACACCTAGATTACTATAATCATCCAAAAACCGTCTAAAAATATCCCACAATCGACTGCACCATAGCCTACAATAGCTCAAATTCTATCTGCCCATGGACTGAAGTCACTACCAACAACGTGGAAAGGCAAGGGAAGTGGTTATGAATATGAAATCCTTATGAAAACATAGGAGCCAAAAGTATGTAAGTAGTTGAAAATTCATCTCCTATGACTAGATCATCTCTGTCAATCAATGTAAACCACCAATTTCTCAATTGTTGGTCTGAAGAAGCCATCCAACGCATCTGTATGACATGAATTGCAGTCCAATGTAAACTAATTGGAAAGTGGACAGTGGTATCATTACTAAAATTTGATTCACAATTTCAATCCTTACTCAACACCCTACTGTTGGAAATTGCACCTGGTTCCCAAATCATGTGATCGACTCCCATCTCATCACTAGAATTATAAAGAGCTCCATCATCCCACTTGAAAAGTGGATTATCAAAAGAAGACTTTGTATCCATCCCAACAATGGATTATCAACTAGTTGAATGCTAACATGCTCTTCAATTACCTTCTTGATTTCTTTATCCCTTTCTTTATTCTCTTATTCACTGAATTTTTTGGCCACATAAAGTTGATCTTCTACTTCAAGTAATGGATTTTGATTATTTCCCAATGAATTTTTGGTCGATTTAAGCTCATTGGTGAACTCTTCAACATTAACCCTTAATTCCTTGGATGTAGATATAGCCTTACCCATAATCTTAGTAGCCATATATCTATATTTGATCATATTCAAATAGGTTGATTTCATGTTTCCTATTATGCTCTTCATGTTTTTCAAATCAAGAAGGGAAACAATTTTCTCATATTGATTTCTTGGTGTCTTTTGGATGAGATTTTCAACAAGACTCTTCATGTCAACCAACTTAGATAATGTTTGTACTTCATTTTCAACTAGCACCATTAATTGTTTCTTCCAAGTTTCCTAATTAATGTCAATACCACACAAGTTTAGTGATTTTCTATTATGATGCATATAAAAATCAGAATTTCCTCTGTACCCTACAATGGTGTCACCATGGTTGCCCCAAGTCTCATGTGCCTCTTCTTGAAGTTTTGTCTCATCTTCATCCCTAGGCCTTAGATCAAAATCATCTCCATGAAAAAACAATCTTGATTTTTCTTCAAGATCGTGCCTTTTAAAACCAATTTCCTCTATGGAAACCTCTTTGCATACTTTATGTTTTAAGGTTGGGACAATATCTTGGTCAAAAGATAATTCTTCCCAAATTGATTCTTCATCCTTTTGTGCCCAAACACCTAGATCCCATGGATCTATTAACTGATGTTTTCTATCTAAAAGAGTATGCTCATTATCTACTTCATGAGTGGTTGATTCTCCGAACAAATCACTCTCCAAGTCAAAGAAATTGAAACTATCATGAACACTCCTCTCCATAGGCTCTGTTTGGAAATCAAACCAACACCCATCTAAACCAACAGCATACGTTGACTTGGATAATTCAACATGCTCTTCTTCTGAAAGTGCATTAGTGGTCTCAGCAATGTCATCATTTGCATCTACTCCACTAGTGTCATCAAGGAACCATGTAGTCACAAAAATCCCATTAGATTGGTATGAACTTGCAATCAAGGTTGTTGTTTTTTATTTTCCCTCATGCACCAATTCATCAATAGAAGTTGCATGCATGTCTAAGAGGTCATTATGGGTTTTTGTTATACATTTATCGTGTGACAAGGCATCTTCCCCATCAAAAGTTTATTATATGAATTCCTCTTCTTCCTCATGCTCCTCATGAGCTAAGAAAGGATCCAACTCCTCCTCACATTGACCAATCACCATTTCAGCTAGGACCTGCTTCACAAACAAGTATTTTTTATCACCCTTCAACATCTTAGCCAATGTTACCAACTCATCTTCACTCAATGTTACCATGATTTTCAACCCCTTAATGCCTTCCACTCTTGTATGTGATGTGTATTTCGTCTCCCAAAATCATCAAATATCATGTAATACACAGACCGGCAAGACCACCAACTTTGATACCACTATAATAACCCTTCCTATTCATGTTATAAATTTATGCTTACCGATGTAGTATTCTAGTGGGTTTATGACTTGGGAATTTCATCAAACTGTTGGCTAATATACCCAAACCCCATTGTAATAACTTTTTTTTGTTTTTGTTATGTTTTAGATGATTTTTTGGTTATGTCTTTTGTCAAACACTTGGACAACATGTCATTTTCCACTATAAAAACCCTCTTGTTATTGTTGTTAATTTGTTTAGGTGTTTTTTTGTTTCACATATTTTGACAAATGGTTTGCAAACATCCCTATAAGATTCCCTTTTTCTGATGATATATTTAGTCTCCCTTTGCTGATATATTTGGTGTTATAACTCATGACTTTTGACAAACATTTTGATAGTAATAAAGTAAATGAAAAGAGCTTAACCAAACAACAACAGGTACCAAATTTTGATTTGATTTATTATAAATCTAAACTGTAACATAAGCTTGCTAATACATAGGATTATATTAGCTCCATAATAATAATACAAATCCCACAATAACAAAATCATCCTCCATGAGATAAACATGGACCCTTCTCAAGAAAACTCAGCAAGAATGTAACACTTCCAACAATAGATACTTGGCCCTAGTAAGAAAATTCGACCCAACAAGAAGATAAATTGACCAACAACAAGTACTCGGTCCCTACATAATGAAACTCGACCCAACAAGCAAAAACTTTGTCCCAAAAAAAAGAGATCTTGGCCCAGCAAAGAAACTCGGCCACCAATAGTAAAAACACGGCTCTCACGCAATAGAAATCATTCCCGCAAATAGGAAACTCGTTCTATCCAGGAGATTGGCAGCCCCACTAAGAAAATATGACCTCCATGTTCAATATCTCAACCCCTACAGAAAACCACAGGCTCCTTTGAGTAGAGTACGACCTCTACTAGAATTATTCAACCCAAAATCTAGTAAATCGGACGACTCACTGCCAAACTCGACCTACACAAGAAGATATTGCTCCCATTAGAATAATACATCCTCCAAATGTCTAACTCATCCTCGTCCAAGAGGATTATGGATTCTAAAAAAGCCCCAAAATGTTTCAAAGATGGGTCAACCTCCTGAAGATGAATGCAAGTGGAAGATTTAAATGATCTCCCCTCATAATGGCCAGGGTGGAATCTTTCACCATCGAAACCTTATCAGCTAGGGTGGAATCTTTCACCACCAAAACCAATCCATACAAGGGTTTCACTCCAAACCCCTAAGGCTACAAGAGTTCTCCAAATCAATATCAAAAATAATCATCAACATAATGAGAGAATGAGATATCATATTTCTTTTATCCCTCTCACCTTTTTGTTGACCCTTTTACCCTTTTACCTTCACTTAAGTGATTAAAGTGAATTTATAAGGTTTTATTTACTTTATTCTTCAAGTCACTTTTTTATTACTCAATGTCACTTTATAACTTAATTGTTTCCTCCCAATGATATCAAATAATTAATCTATTAATTCCATTTTTTAATCGACTATGGCCTACGAGAATCAGATAAACCACTAAGTCATCCCCTATAGTGAGCATCTGGAAAGGAACATTACACAATCCCCCTTGTGCACAAGGGAAAATTAAGGAGACCAAATGAATTTGAGGTTTCCCACTTTCCTTGAGATGAGTGGCATGGAGAAAATGAGTTGTCATATAAAAAGTTGGGGTTTCCAACACTAGTTGCATGGTGAGACAACCAAAGGCTGAATGAAATACACGATGGAGACTAAGCACAATGTCAAGGGAAAGACCAAATCAAACAACAATATATAGGCAAGGCCAACACAAGGGAGCATTTGGAAAAATGACAAGAAAAAATTCAAATAAGGAGAGCTTTTTGTTCAGGACTTTACTTTTTTGAGACAATTCAAGCCCAAATACATAGGTTAGATTTTGCGAAAGGAAAAAGAGAGGAGGCCAAATGAATTGTATGGTTGCCCATTTTTCTTGAGGTGAGTGGCATGGAGAAAATGAGTTTTCATAAAAAGGTTTGGGTTTCCCGAATAAATTGGACAATGAGAAGACCAAAGTCTAAACAAAACACAAAGCGAAGACCAAGTGCAATTTCAAGGTAGGGGCAACACCAACACAAGGAAGTGTCTGGTAAAAAAAAAGAAAATTGTCAAATAAGGAGGGAATTTGTTCACAAATTTACATTTTTGATATGGCTCAAGCCCAAATTTGCAAACCTACCCTTGCACTTGGAGTTTCCCACTTACCTTAAGAAAAGTGGGATGAATAAAACGAGTCACCATCCAAAATTTGGGGTTTCTTTTGGTTGATTATCATTTATCAAGTCAAAAGGATAACCTCTAACCAACATCTATGAATTGAAAATGTGATATTTCATTTCGTTCGGATCTATTGATTTTGTAATAAGGATTTCCGACATTATTTAAATCGAGAGAAATTTGCAAGAATCTAATTTATGTAGGAATTCTATGTTTCCCTAAGAGGAAAAATTCATGGGATAAATTGCAAAGTAGATGGAAAAAATATCACCGGACATCAAGGAGTTGAAAACATGCCAATTTAGTATAAAGGCTTGATATGTTTAAGAGAGTGAAGAATTTATGGCCATAGAGAAGTTCTCACAACCATACATATTTCAAAACTAATAGAACCATAACTCATAATATGTTGGAGGATTCAATCCCACTTATAGAAGTACTTATTACCTCCTAAGAAACAATTGTATTTTTAACCATGTTTGTACCAATTTCCATAATATATTTATGCACACACACCTCATCGATATTTTTCTCTTTGAGGAATGGTAGACTCTTTGCACCATTACCAATGAACCAGTTGTATAATTGGCATCCTTATCAAGATCCAGTGTAGTAATTTCATCCACAAAATATACATGGACCTTCATAGAGTAACATATTTCAAGTTAGAACTCCATTTCAATATATTTAAGGACGTGTGGTGGGAGCAATGACCATTGGAGACAAAAGTTTAATATCAAGTTTGGAAGCCTCAAAATTTGAAAGTGGGGCAAATGAATAAAATTACTTTGATTTCAAGTACATAGTTTGATGATTTAGGTGAATTAAATAGAAACATTATCCTTCGTGAGAAGTTAAAATACAAGGAGATATTAATACAATGTTATCCATTGTTGTTGATGATTTTTTCAAGTCGATAAAACTTCTCAACAAGATTATTCAAGTTAGTTAATTAAGACCATCTCTCTCACCAAGAGGGTTTAGTCTTTCTATAAATAAAAGTGTGTTTTGTAATGGCCAAGGTGTGAATTGCAACAAAGGTAGAAAATCACCAAATATGGTAGATGATTGGATTGTAATGCAAAACCCGTATATAGCACTTGAGACAATTTCCTAGGGAAATTACATTATTAACAATGGTTGTTGATGGCAATTCTTTTTCCATGTCATGAAAATTAAGTGAGTCTATTTGAGGATGCCAATGTAGATGTCAAGTATCAACATCAACTTGAATCCAATTGTCAACATTTGGTTGATGTAAAATTCAACTGGGACTTCTAACTCAATTCCGAACAAGGATTGAGGAAGCATGTTAGTGTTTGTGAGTAAATGTTTGTTGACCTAAGAAGGTTGATGTCGGTTTTGAATAATGATCACTTTTTATGAGCTTATATGGAACTATTTGAAATATCCATGATATTCCCATCAATACCCTTCAACATTGTAAACAGAGAATTTGCAACTAAGATGCCCCATTTAGCATTGGATAGCTAGGTCTAAATTGAACAAGTTCTTAGAAATTTTAACAAGGAAATGGAATTTGGGCCCAAAAGTGAGGACACACACCCATTTCTCTTACATTATAACTTTGGAAAAAATAATGATTCAAACAATATAGGTTCTTATGCATCAACATGCTTATGCCCTTTCTTGTCATTGATATTTCCACAAATGCACATATTCATATGGTATGTATGGACTCTTGGAGGTTTGTTTGGTCCTAAAAAATATTAAGGATTAATAATGGTCAAAGTCAATATTATGTTGAGAATTTATAAGTATATTGGTGTATATTAAAGATGATAGTTGACTTATGTTTATGGAATAGTTACAATGTTAACAAGTTGGTTATTGTCAACTATCAAATACTCTAAAATAACCAAATTTCGTTCTCATATGAAAGAGTGTATTTTCAAATTAATGAAAGAATTTGGCATTTGGTCTACTAAACCCTACATTGATAGGGTGTTTTTATTTAAAAACCCTACGAAAAAAAAGTAGGTCAACCTAATTAATTCAATGTCATGTTCCAATTAATTTAATGCATAAGATGTTAATATGTCACAAGTGTATTCTAACTCTTTGAATGTCCAAATACACTTGCCAAAGTGTGATACAAAAGTAATCTCGCATCACACTCCATCCATATGATGAAAGTAGTCCAATATTTTTCTTACATCATTTCCTTCTCCACATAACTGCGAATCCTAACATATTTTTGTTCATATCAAACTATGAAGCATGGACAAATTAGATATTTTAGATTTATTTCTGGTCAGGAAATATTAAAAAAATCAAATAACATATTCATGATAGTTACAAATGTTACAACCAATGACTTTATTCCCTTTTGGCCACTATGATGAGAGTCCTTTCTCTTTGCAACCCTGGGCTTTAAGGCCTTAACTTGAATAATGTGATAATTTATTTAACTAGGCATAAACAAATTTTGTTTATTAAGAAAATTGAAATGATGTTTTAAGAAAACTTCAATACCTAGGTATATTTCTTACTAGCATATCTTTTCTCTTCCAACTTCTTGTATTTTTTTTCTAATTCTTTCCATACCTTTACATGTATGTCAAAGGTTTATCGGTATGTATATGGGCCTTCATTTAATATTACCAACCTTTTTAATGGATTTCAACTTTTCACTTTGGTTGCAATTGAATCTCTTGCAATTCTAGGACATTTGCAATTTACCCATCTTTACGGACCAACCCTCACTAAACTTTAACTACATATCTTTTATCACCATGTTTTTCAAAAGTAACAATAGCCTCTAAATTGTTGATAAAAAAACATCCTTCAATCTATTGATAAAATATTTCCCCACATCAATTCTTCAAATGCCCCACTAACATATCAAATTCTATTGTTGTACCATAAGTACTAATACATTATTGACATAAGAGAGGATTGTTTGGTGCCATGTGTTATGGCCACGTTGGTTGTATCAAAAACCTACTCTTGAAAAATTATTGTGATTGTTGTTAATCTTCTCTTGGATCTTTTTATCCACCCACGAGTGCTTGGGGAATTAATTGATTCCCATACTAGTTGTTGTTCTTGAATTTGGGGGTTCTTATGGGTTTTATGTGAATGTTTTTGGATCAATTTAGGTATGGTTTTTTTATCAACATTATCCAGTTTCTTCAATGCCTCTATCCCAAATATAGATGTCACCAATGAAAATGGACTGACAACATCTCTTCATCATATTAAAATAGGGTTTTTATGATCATAGATCGTGGTTATTTTAGGAATATTTAATTATTTTTTGAAAATAAACTAAAAATATATCAAATATTATGCATGTGTGTGTGTTGAGGTATTTGGTTGTCATACCTTTTTTCCTCAACAAATGGCCATTACTCAATGCTTGATGTTAAACCATGCCCTAACTTGCCCCTAAATAATGATTGTCCTAACTTGAAATTATACACGCCCTCACTTACCCTAGCTTGTTAATGGACTAATATTTGTGATGGATTGACCAGAGAGAAGGAGAGATAACTAATAGCTAGCTTTATCTTCAACAAAATTGCTTCCAAAATGTTGGTGCTTCTCTTCCTCCAATTTGTATTAGTTCCTCTTGCAAAACATTAGGTCTTTGTCCATTGATAAGGTATGGATCAATCTCCCTCTTTCTCCAATCTCAAACCTCCTCTTTTAAAATGCTTGGGACAGTGGATTAATGAAAAAATCATCTCTTCCCCTTCTGTCTCTTTTAGTTTTGATGAAGTTTCAAAATGACATTTGATTTGGATCCATGTCCACTTTTTACTCTTTAGTTTAACACACCAGTTGGTGCTAAAGTCAATTATAGTTACACCAACTTTGGCGTTGACCCATGGCAATGCACCAACTTAAGGCACCCAAAATTAATTGTTTTGGAGTGATAAAGGCAGTACTAACCTCATAAAAAATAGCATTAACTTAATCATATTCTATGTCAACCTCTTTTCACTATGACAGTACCTTTGAGTATGCCTCGATATTATAGGGTTCATGTTACCATAAGTAAATTTATTTGTATGAATGGTACCTTTATAGCACATGTAACTATTAGAGTTTCTATCAAAACAAATCATCATCCCATATGGCTTCACTTATGAGGCATCATTTACTACTCCTTGCATAACATCACATGGAGCAAATTTATGGTCCTTCATGTCATTTCATGGACTAGGCTCTCAAACTCACTACTTCTCTCATTTTCTTATTTCACAACCTCATCCATATAATCTTCTCTCTATTATGTAATTTTGAAATCATATTGGAATGATGTAATACCAACATCCTTGGTACCAAAATTCACACTTTTGGTTTTACATTTCCCTCTTCTGATCCTTATCAATAATTCCCTTACAAGCTATATGGTCTAAAATATCTCAACCAAAATTGTATGTGTGAAAACAATTTGGAATGAATTGAGATTCTTCTACTCAAAATGTGGGTCCTCGTCATATTTATATGGACATGATTATTCATCTTCATCTACTCAATCCTGCAACCCTTCCTATATTGAACCACTTAATTTCTCATGTTCTCATGGCCCTTTTTCCTTATAACCTTTTCCAACCTATCAACTTTAGTAGAGTTCTCAATCAAATTCCAACTTCACACATAAATGACTTTACCTATCCTTCTTTAGACCTCGTGATGTATAACAATATCATCCTTAATATTTTACTTGGGACCTTTATAAACAAAACCACCATATGCTTTCAAAACCTACAACAAAGTTCTATCTAATAATTTCAACCCCTTTTCGATGTTTTTATCTAATATTTAGATATGCTTTATTCTAATGTTTTAATATGATTCATTCTTACAACACTATTGTACAAGTCTCACTTACCCTTGAATAAGGAAAAGATGAAACGTTGATAGATTACATTTTTAGATGGAACCTCTATAACACATGTAACTACTATAGTTCCTATCAAAGCAAATTTTCATCCCATAACGTAGTATTTGTATGGCTTCACTTAAGGGGCATCTTTCACTTCTTCTTACATAATGTCACATGGAGCAATTTTGCAGTCCTTCATGTCATCTCATGGAGTAGGTTCTCAACATCACCACTTTTCTCATATTAATATTTTACACCCTCGCCCATATATTCCTCACTCTATTATTAAATTTCAAAACCACCTTGGAATGATGTAAGACAAACATCCTTGGTATCAAAATCAACACTTTGGTTTATGTGTCCCTTTTCCAACCCTTATCAACAATTCCCTTATAAGCTATAAGGTCATAAAATACCTCAACCAAAATGGTATGTCTGGAACTATTTTGGAATAGATTGAGACTCACCTTGTAATGTCCCCATTATAATCCCTTGTTTAATTAATGGTTAATGTAGATATAATGTGTGGTTGCAACCAAGCGATGTATATACAAAATGTATTTCTAAATCTTAATAATAAAATGTGATGATAGTTTATAAGGGGACATGGACAGAGATGGGGGATGAATTAATCCATAGGAGAGAAGAGCATCTAGAAGAATGTCTAAGAGAGGGGTCGAAAGGGAAATACCCATGTCTATTAATTCCACCTACATTCTTGAATTTTATTATCATGATGTATTAAACTCTCTTTTTTATTGAGTGTCCCCAAATCCAATCATTGAATGCATGTAAGAGGGTGGGTGTGAGAAGTTGCATCCCATATTTATTGGGAGCATGGGAGCTGAGTACAATCGGCTTGGGGAAGTGTGTGAGTAAAGAAAGGCATGCAAAGGAGAGGAAATKTGTATGGGTAGTTACAACAGTTTTAGACATTCAATGTTTTTAGCAYGAATAACCAAAAGAGAGAAATAAAGAGAGCTTGGATCTGGAACAACCATGGAGAKCAAATTCTAGAGCATGTTGAAGCAATTTTGGAGCGTTTTGGAGTTGAAGACTAAAGAGCCAGGTTGTCAGGCCTAAAGAGTGAACTCCTATGTGAGTTGCACTATAACAACAAGTSTTTGTTGTTGTTTTTCCTGGTAGTTTTTTATCCAGGTGGATATCRGTGGCCACCCACCTCTTCTAGCTAGCTCACATAAAACTTTCATCTTGGTAGTGACAGTTTTCATCTTGGTAATTTTTTTTCTAGATTATCGAGTCCCAAACTTCTGGGGTTGTTTTGAGGCCCTAAACAATGTTCTTTTGGACTTTGGGGGGGCAGGGATTATTTATATCAGCCATTGACCCCAACGGAAGTTGAACTACTCGGATAGACCTTTTCGACGAGGTATTGAATGCCCCAAACGAAGATCATATGCAAAATTTACGACCCCGAAAAGTTGATGTACCAACTTACCCCAACAGGGCCCACGTGACATTTCGTGCATCATCTCCTAGGGTTAGGTTTTTGGATGTCTAGGGTTTTATCATTCATGTTTGATGTAAAACAAATTTTGGATCCTCATTGTACTCATATTCTTGGGAATGAGTGTAGTTGTCACATCTCTTCTCAAAGATAAGCTACCACCATTCTAGCAAGCTTGTTTTCAGTCTACATTTTACAATTTTCAGCATATTTCTTATTTAATAGAAGTCAAGTTTTAATGTATCTTTGTTATCTTTCACTGTGTCTCTGTGTTGATATTATAAATATATGGTTTCATTTTGTTCCGCTCATAAATATGGATCAGTGGTATCATAGCGGTCTCCTCCTTGTCGTTTTTTTTTAATGCATGTCCCCAACGCAATCAGGGTATAGAGAGTTGGGTGTCGAGCTTGTTTCTCTTAAGAAAAATTCTTCTCACATGCCCAAAATGTTTCTCAAGGAATCCCTTGAGCAACAAAGGAACGAGATGATGGACAAATTTGCACAAATCCTTCGACGATTGCCGACAAGCGATCCATCCACCTCAAGCGGAGGCGCCGCCCCCTTCAAGGTACAAATCAATTTTGATATTCATATATTTGAAGATCAAATAGATGCGAATGTTGTAGATAAATGGTTAAACCTTCTAGAAGGGTATTTTTTGGTCCACAACTTTTTCAATAGAGAAAATATTACATTTGCGCTCCTCAAGGTCGCCCCCCATGTCAAATATCGGTGGGTGACTTTCTGTGAGCAAAAGAAAATAGAAGGATCCACATTATTTGCAGTTGCACCCACTTGGGGTTCCTTCAGAGATGTTATTAAGGAGAAATACTACCCTATTGGAAGTTATGACGACTTGTATACAAGATGGACCACATTGCGGCAGGAAAGAGACCAAAGACTGCCAGAGTTCACCAATGTCTTCCATACCTTGTCCACCAAACTGGGCATCAAACATTCTAAATGACATATGGTGCTCAAGTACTGTGGTGGTATGCATAGGAACATCCAGACAAAAGTGGATTTTTTGGACATATCATCCTTAGGTGCGGCCTATTGATATGCCGCCAAAATTGAGTAGAAGCTTAAACAAAAGATGCAGAAGTTTGGGTCTGGGAATCCCTCACAACAGAAGTAGGGCAAGGGAAGCCCCAATCCATTGAACAAAGCATAGAGAAAATATGGCCAACCTCAAGACAACCAGTGCAAGTTGTAAGCAAAGAAGGACAATGGGAAGACGAAGAAAGATACCAGGAAGTGGTGTGACTTCCATAAGATCCCCTGGCATAACGGTGTTGATTGTTGCTCAAAGCAGTCATTGATGGCTGAGGTAAAAGCCTATGAATCAGATGTGGGTTCTGACTCTAAGTAAGAACCAGATAAGGGGAGACGAATCATTGACACGGAACCCAGTGCCATCGTTGTTACCACTAAGATCCATCCCGGTGAACCTGATGAGCCAAAGGAAGGAGAGCGCCTCTTTCATTCACAGATGTGGATGAAAGGTACTCTGCTACACTTCATCGTTGATAGTGGTAGCCAGAAGAACCTCATATCAGCATAGTTTTTCAAGTGGTTAGCCCTAATGATAAAATCATACCCATAGCCCTAGACCATCGTATGGCTTCTTCAAGGAAGTGATATTCACGTCAACCAATAGTGCCACCTGTCATACGGCATCAAGTCATTCAAAGATGAGGTATTATGTGATGTTGTTCCCCTTGAAGTTTGTGATGTTCTTTTGGGCCAACCTTATTTATGGAAACATCATGTTGTATATAAGTCTAGGCCTCACAATGTTATTATTACTTTGAACAGGAAATTGTACAAGATACCTGAGGTACTCCCACCTAGTGTTATTTTCTTGCTCTTTGCCAAACAATGCAGGAAGGTCATTTATCATACTGGGAAGTTTGTCTTCTTTGTGATTCCCTCTCAGAGTGAGTGAAAGGTTGCATCCACATCCATGACCTCTACAGTGACCTTTCCATGCAGTAGAAGTAAGTGGATAAGGTCATGGAAGAATAAAAATACATCTTCTCATCACCTATTGGGGTACCTCTGCACTATCAGGTCAAGCATCCCATCGATCTAACCCCTGACACACCGCTACCTAATGGATCAGTCCATTGCCACTCTCTGCTAGAAAATGAGGAGATCAAGCGTCAGATCCAAGAACTGCTCCATGAGGGGCACACCCGACCCAACTCATCACCTTGTGGAAGCCTAATCGTGTTGGTGCATAAGAAAGACGAGATTTGGAAACTCTGCATTGCTAATCGAGCCCTAAATAAAATCACAGTCAGGAACCGGTACCCGATTCCCCAAATCGACAATCTCCTTGATCAGCTCAAGGGGGAAAATAATTCAATAAGATTGATCTGAAGTCTGGCTACCATAAGGTCCCAATAGAGCAGACAAATGTATAGAAAATTGCCTTCAATTCAAAAGAAGGTATTTTTGAATGTTGGTCATGACCTTTGGTTTGACAAATTCCCGAACAAATTTCATGAGGATGATGGACGATGTCTTGCAACCTTTCACTAATTATTTTTTGGTGGTGTATATGGATGACATTCTCATATACAACAAGACTTTGGCAGAACACTTGCAGCATATTCAACAGGTTTTTCACACTCTCTGACAGCACAAGCTATATGTCAAATTGGAAAAATGCTCCTTCGGTAAGGACATGGTCCAATACATAGGGTACATTGTTGATGTGCATGGTGTGCATGTTGATCCAACCAATATCCAAGTAATCTGTGACTTTCCAACCCCAACCATGCTCATTGAGCTTCGGATCATCTTAGGCCTTGTCAATTTATATTGCAAGTTCGTTTTGGGATTATCCCATATTGCATGGGCCCTCAGCCAAATAACCAGGGGTGGTGGTAAGGAAAAATTTGTGTGGGGCTTGTCCCAACAGAAATCATTCGATGATCTAAAGCAGCGCTTATGCTTATCCACAGTGCTTTCATTACCTAACCTGCAACAACCATTTGAGATCGAGACAGATGCTTCAGACTATGTTGTGGGCGCAGTCCTCACTCAGCATGGCCACCCTGTGTCTTATCATAGTAAGACACTATCAGATGTCATATGTAAGTACCCTACTAACGACAAATAAATGTACTCCATTGTGAAAACCTACCACCAGTGGAGGCATTGCATTCTATAGAAATAGGCAATCATCCACACAAATAGTAAGTCACTACAGTTCATGCAAACACAAGGAAAATTGTAGAATGACCGCCATCAGAAGTGGTCCACATATTTGCAGCAATTCCACCTCGACATCAAGTATAAAATAGGAATAACTAAACGAGTCATCGATTTCCTCAACCGACCTCCATTCGTGGCACTCACCATAGTGCTATAATCTTGTGACCATGAGACCTCTGGATGGCCCCAACTCTATGAGACAGATCCTGATTTCAGCAACACCTACAAGATGTTGGGCGCAAACACAGTTGTCAATAATTTCCATCTTCGGGACGGATTGTTGTGCCATCTGGGCCATCTTTGTGTTCCATCAAGCGAGTGAGTGAGAGAAGATGATTTGGGAAGCCCACTACAGTCGGGTGGTAGAACACTTTGGTGTGGAAAAGACAGTGGTAGTGCTACAGTGACATTTCTACTGGTCGAAACTTCGATAGGATGTCAGCAAGTATATTTGGTCCTGCATTGCTTGCATTATTTCTAAGCCGCCACTAAGAAACAAGGCATGTACACTCCTCTACCTACTCCTGATAGGCCATGTGAATCCATCTCAATGGAGTACATGTCAGGCCTCCCATCCACCAAGCGAGAAAATGATTGTGTTTTTGTGGTTGTTGATTGCTTTTCCAAGATGGCGATTATGGTCGCCTACAAGAAGAGCATCACAGCAGAGGCCACTGCTAAGCTCTTCTTTGAACGAGTGTGGGTGCACTTTGGGATCCCAAAAACCATTATCTCATATCGGGGCAGTCGATTCCTCAGCACATTATGTTCGAGCCTCTGGTCACTGCTGGACACCAAGCTCACCAATTCCACTGCCTTCCACCCCCAGATGAATGGCCAAACTGAGGTCGTTAACCGAATGATCGTGCACATCCTGTGCATGTACAATTCCAAGCACCCTCGCACCTGGCATGATATTCTTCCCTATGTTCAGCACAACTACAACAGAGACATACATAGCTCCATCGTCCACATCCCCTTTCAGGTGGGTTGATATTTCAACCATTGGGTCCCATGTATATTTCACTACCCCTTTTGACCACCCAGGCAGACTTGTTGCATGCTCCAACTAAAGCTAACAAAGTCACCTGATTCATTGAGTGGATCCAACACATCCACCAACAGGTTCGGGATATTTTAAAGAAGTCTAATGCCAACTACAAACAACACAATGATCAACATCAGGTGCCACACAAGTTAGGGGTGGGACACAAAGTTTGGTTGCACTTGCAGAAAGAACGCCTTACAGGGCCCCATCGGAAGCTCCATCCACTCCGCTATAGAACTTAGACCATCACCAAGGTTATGGGAAACAATTATTTTGAGCTCAACATCCACCTCTTCATTGGCTTGCACCTGGTGTTCAATGTGGATCTCCTTCGGCCATATTTTCCACCATTATTGGACACCTCAAAGATAGCAGAACAGTTGACACCAATCGAGCTCAAACCTTACTGTATGGAACAAGAATCCATTGTTCAAATCTTGGACACACGGTTCAAGGGAACTCACCATCAATATCTAGCTTTATCGAGTTGTCAAAACAGGGCAACTCCTACACCAAGGCAAGTGGATCACTTGATGCCAAATTCAGCAGACGTTTCCTCATTTGATGGGGGAAATCAACACAATGGAGACCATTTCTTCCTAAGGATGGAGGATTGATCCAAGTGGATATCGAGTGCCACCCACCTCTTCCAGTTGACTCACATACAACGTTCATCCTGGCAGTTTTGTTTCTAGTTTTTTTAGTCCCAAACTTTTGGGGTTGTTTTGAGGCCCTAAATGATGTTTTTTTGGACTTTTGGGGGGCCATTGGGTATTTTACTACATGCCCTGACCCCAGAAGAAATTTGTACTTCTTGATAAACCTTTCCAACGAGGTATCGAACGCCCTAAACGAAGATCGTATGCAAAAGTTACGACCCCGTGAAGTTGATGTGCCAACTTACCCCAACGGGGCCCACATGACTTTTGGTGCTTCATCTCCTAGAGTTAGGTTTTTGGATGTCTAGGGTTTTAGAATTCATGTTTCATGTAAAAAGGATTTTGGAGCTTCATTGTATTCATCGTCTTGCGAATGAGTGTAGTCATCACATCTCTTCTCAAAGATAAGCTGCCACCATTCTAGCAAGCTTGTTTTCAGTCTACATTTTACAATTTTCAACATATTTCTTATTTAATAGAAGTCAAGTTTTATTATATCTCCATTATTGTTCATTGTGTCTCTGTGTTGATATTATAAATCTGTGGTTTCATTTCGTTCAGCTCATAAATTCGGATCAGTGGTATCAGATCAGTCTGCTCCTTGTCGTTTTTTTAATGCATGTCCCCGACACGGTCAAAGTATAGAGAGTTGGGTCTCAAGCTTGTTTCTCTTGAGTACAATTGCTCTTGCATGCCCATGAAACCATCCATGGAAGGTGAAAATAAAGACGAAGGGACATGAGAACCTCTCAATATGTTTCTCTAGGAATCTCTTGAGCGACAGATGAATGAGATGATGGAAAGCTTTGCACAAATCCTTCGACAAATGACGCATCCACCTCAAGAGGAGGCGTCGCCCCCTTCAAGGTATAAATCATTTTTTATATTCTTATATTTGAAGGTCAAATAGATATGGATGTCGTAGATAAATGGTTAAACCTTCTAGAAGGGTATTTTTCTGCCCACAACTTTTCTGATAGAGAAAAGATTACATTTGCACTCCTAAAGGTCGTCCCCCGTGTAAAATATTGGTGGGGGAATTTCTGTGAGAAAAAGGAAATAGATGGATCCACATTATTTGTAGTTCCACCCACTTGGGGTTCCTTCATGGATGTTATTAAGGAAAAATACTACCATCTTGGAAGTTATGATGACTTGTATACAATATGGACCACATTGCGACAGGAAAGAGACCAAACACTGCAAGAGTTCACTAATGTCTTCCATACCTTGCGCACCAAGATGGGTATCAAAGGTTCTAAATGACATCTGGTGCTCAAGTACCGCGGTGGTCTGCATAGATACATCTAGATAGAAATGGATTTTTCAGACATCTCATCCTTGGGCACGGCCTATCGATATGCCGCCAAAATCAAGCAAAAGCTTAAACAAAAGACACAACGGTTTGGGTATGGGAACCCCTTACAACAAAAGTAGGGCAAGGGTAGCCCCAACCTGCATAAAAAGGGATAGAGCAAATATGGGAAACATCGGGACAACCATTCCAAGCCCCAGAAAAAGAAGGACAATGGGAAGATGAAGAAATATACCGGGAAGTGGTGTGACTTCCATAAGAGCCATTGGCTTAACACAGATGATTGTCGCTCAAAGAAGTCATTGGTGGCTAAGGTAAAAGCCTCTTAATCAAATGCGGGTTCTGACTCTGAGTTAGAACTAGAAAAGGGGAGATAGATCATTGATGCAGAACCCAATGCCACAGTTGTTGCCAATAAGATCTAGCCCGATGAACCTAATGAGCCAGAGGAAGGAGAGCACCTCTTTCATTCACAGATGTGGGTGAAAGGCACTTTGATGCACTTCATCATTGATAGTGATAGCCAGAAGAACCTAATCTCAGCAGAGGACGTCAAGTGGATAGCCCTGTTGACAACGCCACACCCGCAACCCTACACCATCAGATGGCTCCGTCAAGGAAGCAATCTTCGTGTCAGCCAACAGTGCTACTTGTTGTACGACATCAAGCCATTCAAAGATGAGGTATTGTGTGATGTTGTAGCCCTTGAAGTTTGTGACATTATTTTGGGCCAACCTTATTTAAATAAATGTCATGTTGTATATGAGTCTAGGCCTCGCAGTGTTATTATTACTTTGAACAGTATACCCGAGGTAGTCCCACCTAGTGTTATTTCCTTGATCTCTGTCAAGCAATGCAAGAAGGTCATTTCTCAGACCAATAAGTTTGTCTTCTTTATGATTCTCTCTCAGAGTGAGTGAAAGGTTGCAGCCATATCCATAACCTCTGCGGTCAACCTCTCCACACAGTATAAGCAAGTGGATAAGGTCATGGAAGAATAAAAAGACACCTTCTCATCACCTATTGGGGTACCTCTGCACTGTCAGGTCAAGCATCCCATCAATCTGATCTCTGGCACACTACTACCCAATGGGCTAGTCTATTGCCACTCTCTGCTAGAAAATGAGGAGATCAAGCATCAAATCCAAGAACTACTCCACAAGGGGCACATTCGACCCAGCTCGTCACCTTGTGGAATCCCAATCATGCTGGTTCAGAAGAAATATGGGACCCGAAAAATCTGCATTGATTACCGAGCCCTAAATAAAATCAGATTCAGGAACTGGTACCCGATTCCCCAAATCGATGATTTCCTTGATCAGCTAAAGGGGGCCAAATAATTAAGTAAGATTGATTTGAAGTCTGGCTACCACCAGGTCCCAATAAAGTAGACAAATGTATGGAAAACTTCCTTCAAGTCAAAAAAAATAAAAAAAATTAATGGTTGGTCATGTCCTTTGGTTTGACAAATTCCCCAAGAACTTTCATGAGGATGATGGACAATGTCTTGTAGCATTTCACTAATTATTTTGTGGTGGTGTATCTAGATGAAATCCTCATCTACAACAAGACTTGGGGAGAACACTTGCAGCATATTCAATAGGTTCTACGCACTCTTCGACAGCACAAGCTATATGCCAACTTGGAAAAATGATCCTTCGGCATGGATAGCGTCCAGTTCCTAGGCTACATTCTTGATGTGCATCGTGTGTATGTTGATCCAGCTAAGATCCAAGTCATCCATGACTGGACAGCCCCAACCACGCTCATTGAGCTTCAGATCTTCTTAGGCCTTGCCAATTTCTATCGCAAGTTCGTGTTGGTATTCTCCCATATTGAATGGGCCCTCAGCCAAATAACCAGGGGTGGTGGTAAGAAAAAATTTGTGTGGGGCCTATCCCAACAGAAAGAATTCGATGATCTAAAGCAACACTTGTGCTCAGTTCGAGTTCTTTCATTACTTGACCTGCAACATCCCTTTGAGATCGAGACAAATGCTTCAGACTATGTTGTGGGCGCAGTCCTCACTCAGCATGTCAACCCCATGGCCTATCATAGTGAGACACTATCAGATGTCATATGTAAGTACCCTACTTACGACAAAGAAGTTTACTCCATTGTGAAATCCTTTTGCCAGTGGAGGCATTACATTCTCGGGAAAGAGACAGTCATCTACACTGATCATAAGTCACTACAGTTCACGCAGACACAAGGAAAATTGTAGAATGACCACCATTAGAAGCGGTCCACATATTTGTAGCAATTCCAACATAAAGTATAAAAAAGGAAGTACCAATTGAGTCGTCAATTTCCTCAATCGACCTCCAGTTGTGACACTCACCACAGTGTTAGACTCTTGCGGCCACAAGACCTTTGTATGGCCCCACCTCTATGAGACAGATCCTAACTTCGCCAACACCTACCAGATGTTGGGTGCAAACACAACT
>JZKD02S1611371.1:666628-683770 GCA_000966675.3 Picea glauca | reverse complement strand
GTCTTAATGGCACAAATCCAAGCAAAGCCAAGTGGATTGAGGTTGGAAAGGTGAGGGAGTTATACCCTCATCTTCAGATAGACTGAAAATAGTCTTTTGGAGGTCCAAAATCTTTTCAATGGGGAGGTGTGATCCAGGGGATCAAATTTTTCTCAAAAATCAAAGTGCTCGGAATCACTTCAAATCGAACGGGAGGGTAGACCTCGTCGTCACGAACCCAACGCAACTCGTTTGGGTTAAAACGAACATCGGATGAGAGAGATATCACGTTCTGTTCAAAATGACAAACAGGCAAAAAAAATTGTGCTGACTGTACAGTCCATACGGATGCTGACGTGGCAGGGTCGTACGACACGTGGCAGGGCCATACAACACGTGGAAGACAGTCGTGTGGATAGTTGGCATATGACGTGGCTTATTTGCAGCGAATGGGATGGCGACACATGGCCCAATCAATGGTCGCCACGTGTCACCTGGATATTGGTTTAAAATTTATGTTGTTGGCCGGATTCGAACCTGCGACCTCCGGGCAAGGTAAAGCCTTGGGAAGGGCCACCCAACCAGCGTGCCCACATGTAGTACTTAACATATATATATATATATGAGTTTGAATTTATTTGAGTTTGAAATAATGTGAAATGGGGCGCGGACCGGGCCGGGGCTAAGCCCCGGCCCACGGTTATATATATATGTCATATGACCATTGTTATGTGTGTTTAAACCCCGCAGTTATATCCATGTTATGTGACCATTGTGGTGTGGGCGCGTTTAAACCCCACAGTTATATCCATGTTATGTGACCATTGTGGTGTGGGTGCGTTTAAACCCGCGGTTATATATATGTTGGTTTAAAACTTAACCCCTGTTTGTATTGCGCGTAGTCATGTGGTGGCTATGTGCCCACGGGCCTTGGCGGTTAGGGGCTAGGCACGCCCATAACCGTCCTACAGTTCGCACCGTTTGTGCAGTTGCGCCCTGTGCTAAGTTTTAACACATAAAAGCAGGTGGGGGCTAGGTTGAGGCAACAAGGGTGCATTTTGGCGATCCAGAGACAAGTTTGAAGGGGAACTTCCAGGAAGCCTATCTTCTTCAATTTTTGGCCAAACGAGGTGCCGAAAAAGCCCAGCTAGGGGTTTTTGGACGTTCTGAAGCCATTGGAGCCATCTATTTGGAATTTTGAGCATTTTAAAACAAATATTTGAGCACTTTGAGCAAATAATACAAAAGATCCATTGGAAGTTGGACCAGGAGATGTAGCCTAAGAGAGGGGTGAACTCCTTTATCATTTGTTTTGTTATGTGTTTTTTGTTCACTGTTATTTGTTATTGTTTATATGCATCTTGAATGAGTAATTTATATAAAATATGTGTTGCAAAATTGATCCATTTGCATTTTAACACATGAATTAAAATCTTGCAAATATTTTCAAGAATACAAGTCTTCTTCATTTTTAGATCATCGGTGAAGGGGTACATTCCTTGGGTTGGGCAGGTCGAGAGGAAGAGAGCTGGTGGAAAATCGAGATAGTTGTAGGAGAATATCAGTGGGTTGTGGTATTTATGAGCTATGAGTGGACAATGAGAGACCACCCTCTTTTGTGGATTAATAGCCTCAGCTCGAGGGTGAGTTGTTGTTGATATTTGGAATAACAATTCTATGGTTGGGTGGAACGTCTATCCCAAGCATATGGTTGCACAACTATTGTCAAAAGATAAGTGTTTTATCTGTTTTTTGGTTGCATTATGAGTTTTAATTGTTGTGCATGAACTATGTGTATGAGACTGATTTATAGGATGTTGTAATAAGTTATTAGTTTCATTCATGTGTGATTTTAGCATGTTGTAGATGCATCTAATTAATGGTGTCATACAATACTTAAATATGTGTATAAATCGTAGGTAATAAGCTATAGGAAATTAGTTAGCAAATTTTTTTAATTTGTATGAGTATTTCGCATGTAATGGACCTCAGTTGAGCTGGAGAACATTACATTATGGTATCAAAGCCTCTGGTTCAAACATTGGGCTTGTATGGGCCATGATGAGTGTGAATTGGGAAAATATGTTGTTACAGATTTTGATCTATGCAAATTTGGGAGAAAACAGAGAAAAATAGAGCGAAATCCCCAAATTCTTGAGTAAATTCGAGTGAAATTGCCTCAAAACCTTCTCAGAGATGATACAGGGCATCGATCTGTAAAGTTGCGAAGTTAAATTCGAACTAGAATGTCAAATTTTGTGTTTTAATGGCCATTATAAAATTGTGTAGAGTTCAATGAATCGACGGTCGAGATCAATGACCTAGATTCATTGTGATTCCAAGTCAATCATATCAATGACCAAGATTCATTTTCGACAGTTGGGAAAATGAGACAGATCGATGGTCTGGATTCATTTCGGTCATTGGGAAGTTACAGTTGATCGACAATCAGGATTTTCTTTCGGTATTGGAAAGAGAGAAAATCGGCAGTCGATACCCGTCGACAAAGTTGGGCGAAGTTTGATGGATTAACGCCAGAGATAATTTTTGAATTATAGATTGATGGTCCAAATTCATCAAGGTTTTGGTCAAAATTTTTAAGTTTTGCAGCTGGACAAGAGAGTTTGTCAATGGTCAGGTCGGTTGAATTGGGAAAATGATTTAGTCGCTAATGGAAATCACCAATGATCAATGGTCGGGTGTCGACCAATTTGGCAAAGTGTTTTGATTGAGCAAGAGAAAATTCCGATCGTCGATGGTCGATGATCAAGTGTCGACCAATTTAGCGAGGTGTTTTGGGTCGACCAAAAGAATCCCCGATGGCTTATTACTGATGAAGAAAAGAGGGTGATGATTTGTCATGCCACATCAACAAGAGTTCCATGGTAGAGTCTACATGTCATACCACGTCAACATCCACATGTCATGCCATGTCAACAGTTGTCACATCAACCAAGAAATGGTCCATGGCCGACGGTCAAGTCGGTCATGTCAGTAGTCAAGCCACTTCACGACCATCTACATGTCTTGCCATGTCAATAGTTGTCACATCATCCAAGAAATGGTCGATGGTTGGGTCAATCAAATTAGAGAATTGTTTTCATCGGTCAACAGGAATGGTCGATGGTTGATGGGCGATGGTCGGGTCAGACGAATTGGTAAGGTGTTTCATCCGCTAACAAGAATCACCGATGGTCGATGGTCGGGTCGGTCAGTTTAGCATTGTGTTGCAAATCAGTTTTCAAGGAAAAGGGTCAATGGTTGGGCCAAAAATTTTGGCAAAGTGTTGTGCACGTCCAAAGTAAAACGTCGATCATCGATCATCAATGGAGCTTGGATCGATGGTCCAGATTGTTTTAAGTTGTCAATCAATGGTGGAAATCGATCTGCATGGTTTGGAAAGGATTAGTGGATCAACGTATCATATTTCACATGTTTTGCGATCGACGACTTAGATTTAAAAGGTTGTTATAACAGTAAAATAGTCAAATTTCTATGAAATTTCATAGTTTTTGAAGGTCTTCAACTTACAGGGTGATTTTGAGGCCCCAAACGACATTTTTAGGTAATCAAAACCCACAAGAATAGAGCATGCCAAGGTACACTCTGTCTTTATAGCTTAAATAAAATAACTTAGAGAGAGTTATCCAATCGGTTATTTCAGGATCAAAACAAAGCTCATATGAGAAAGTTACAACTGAAACAGTTAAGGTAAAATTTTGGCACTAGTTTACTTCCAGAGGGCATGACTACTTGCTTAGAAGTCAGTTTGGGGCACGAGAGTAGTCTATGGAAATTTTATGAGCCATAGCAGCTAACCATGGAGCTAGATTTGGAATCTGGGTACCTGAAAATCTGCAGGAAGAGAAAGAAGACACATGTAGCATACATGGATAAAATGAGAAAAATAATCTAAACTTCTTGGGACCATAACTTTCAGCTCAAAGCTTGGATTTGAGAAAACAAATAGTCGCTAGAAAGGTATTGAGGAGGTGAAGACATATATCACCCAAAATTTTGAATTGGGCACTAAAATTTTCCTAGGAAGTAATAAATCAATTTTGTAGCAATAAATGAGTGGAAATTGTAACTTGTAAATGTTGTAACTTTTCACTCGGAACTCGGAATGAGGCATGAGTACAACCATTGGAGAGTTGTTTCAAAGAGGAATGCATATGAGGAATAATATTGTGAATTGGTGCACTGTGTTCTTCGTAAATTTATCATAAGAATAGCTTGTATTCTAATTAATGAAATGTTTTATGTTATGCATGTTCTAACAATAATTACTACATGCACATTTCTTGCATAATTAGATGTACAGGAAAAAAAAATTGGTTCTTATATGAGGATTGGAGTTATGGAAGATGTTGAGGGATCCTACAACTGTGACTAAGAGATCATAGTTCTCCAAGCCAACATGGGAAATGCAGAGACAAGGTCAAATGGAAGAAAAGACGGGAAGGAGCCTGTAACTATGAGAAGCTTGAATAGAGAAGTGCAAAGGTATAGGGAAGATAATGAAAGTATTATGAAGTATCGGGACGAGATACTTCAGAGTGTTAATGTGTTTCATAGGCAAGTTAACAAAGACTATAGAACAAAGAAATAATATAGTGCTATACAAATGACCACATATATATCCCGTAGTAAAAAGGGTGACCATGGGAATTATAGGTAGTCCATAAGCATGAGTAGGCACCATCATTCTCCAAGGAAATACACTAGAATAAATCATGCAAGTTCAGGGCTAGGGAGTAGCCCAAGTGTGTCTCCTGTCAAGAGGTGAATAAAAAAGCCTAAGGCAGACATCTAGCAAGGTGAGCTCAGGAAAATTAAGCCACCAACTTTCAATGGTGAGCACTAGAAAGGAAAAGAGGTCAAGGCCTGGTGGTTAGAAATGAAGAAATATTTTCAATTGCGTGATTACCCCTTAAGGGTAGAATCTATAATTTCAACCTAACACTTGTAAGGAAAGGCAACCATGTGGTGGGCTTAGATTAAGCAAGCCAAGCACCTTGATGAAGAGGATCTCATGGAGGTATTTCAAAGGATATTTCCAAGAGAAATATTTGTCCAAGCATTATTATGAGAGGAAGATCAAAGAGTTCTTCGAACTCAAGTTGGGAAGCATGAAAATTGTTGAATATGAGAAGAGATTCTTTGAGTTGCTAAAGTATGTTGACTTCATAAAGGATGAGAAGTTAAAAATCCAAAGGTTTCTGAGTGGGTTACCTTCTTTTGATAGTGACAAGATTCAGTATGATAATCCTAAGACTTTGGAGGAATCCATAAGGAGAGAAAAGCATATGTATGAGCATAGTAGAGGAAGGTCAGTTTTCCAAAAAGATTAGAATGACAATATGAAGGGTAAAAAGGATCAAAGGAAAAAAGATTTTCAACCACCCTTTTTCAAGAACAAAACCCAAGCAAATCAACAAGGTCGATCAACCCAAAATGAGCACAAGGTTGTAGATTCATTTGGGAAGAGGCCAAGGCAGAAACCGATGTAATGTTGGGAATGTGAGGGAAATCACTTATACAACAACTTCCTTCACAAAGGAGAAAGAATGAGGATTGTCCACAACATTCAGGAAGCTAAAATAGTGGAAGACATGGGAGGAAACATGCCAAGGATTTATGCAGCCTTGGAAAACAAGCAAGTGGAATATCAATCCCACATGGTTGAAGTGGAAGGTACGATTGATAACCAACCCATAGAAATTTTATTTGATTATGGAGCAAGCCATAGTTACATAAACTCTACCATTGTTGAAATATTTCACTTGCAAAGGAGTAAGCACAAGAAATATTTGTTAGTTCAATTAGTCGCTAAGAGGAAAATCAATGAGCTAGTTAAAGATTGTCTAATAGACATGAATGGACTCAGCGCAAAGGTAGATATGAACATCATTCCATTGGGTTCATATGATTATCTAATCGACATGTATTGTTTGGAAAAACACCATGTTTTCCTAGGCTATTACAACAAGACGATCACATGTCTTGATGAAGAAGGGAATTAAGGCAATGTTCAAGGCATTCCAAGAGTTGTAGTTGTTAGAGAAATTTCATCTATGCAATTGAAAAAGAGATTTAGGAAGGGATGTTAGGTTTTCGTAGCCCATATGGAAGACGCAACCAAAGATAAATTGACAAGTATTGAGGACCATCCATCCTTGAGGGATTTTGAAGATGTTTTGGAGAAATCTCGGGATTGCTACTAAAGAGAGACATTGATTTCTTTATTCATTTGGTGCCAAAATATGCCCCAATGTCCAAGACACCTTACAGACTTAGCACGCAGTAATTAAAAGAGTTGCAGATGCATTTTGAAGAATTTTTAAGGAAAGGGTACATACGTCCAAGTGTGTCACCTTGGGGTGCCCCAGTGTTGTTTGTAAAGAAGAAATATGGAACCTTAAGGCGACGTATTGATTTCATACATTTGAATAAGGTCACTATAAAGAACAAATATCATTTTCCAAGGATTGATGATTTATTTCATCAGTTGAAAGGTGAAAGAATATTCTACAAGTTTGACTTGAGATTAAGTTATCATCAAGTGAGGATAAAGGAGGAATATATCAAGAAGATAGCATTTAGAATAAGATATGGGAATTATGAATTCACGGTAGTGTCGTTTGGACTATAAAATGCACTGATAGTTTTTATGTGCCCGATGAATGGAGTGTTCAGGGAATACCTAGACAAATTTGTAATTGTGTTTCTAGATGATATGCTCAATTACTCTAAGTTAGAAGAGGACATGAGCAGCATTTAAGAATAGTATTGCAAGTTTTAAGATAGCATCAATTGTATGCTAATCTAAGTAAGTGCATCTTTTATCAAAAGAAGATCCACTACTTGGGGCATATAATTTCAGTAGCAAGGATAGTAGTGGATCCCGAGAAGATAGAGGCCATTAGAGGATAACTAGTGCCAAGGAATGTGACATAGTTCAAATCATTCACGGGTCTTGTTGGTTATTACTAAAGATTCATAAAAGGATTTCCAAAGAATGCAAACCAAATCACTTATTTGCAAAAGAAGGAAGTGAAATTTGAATGGACTCCCAAGTGTGAAGAGAGCTTTCAATAGCTAAAAGACATATTAACAAGTCTGTGAGTCTTGAAGATTGTAGATCCAGATGATATTTTGTTGTGTGCATTGATGCGTGTAAGGAAGGGCTCAGTGGAGTTCTCACACAAAAATATCATGTGGTATGCTATGAGTCCAGAAAACTAAAAGAGCATGAGAGGAATTATGCTAACATGACTTAGAATTAGCAGCAATTGTACATGCATTAAAAATGTGGAGACATTACCTCATGGGGAGGAAATTTTAGCTAAGGACAAACCATTATGGTTTGAAATTTTTTTTTGGACAACCAACATTAAATGCCAGACAAACTAGATGGATGGAATTCCTTAGTGAATATGACATTGAGATTAAGCACATAAAAGGCAAAGAAAATAAAGTGGTTGATGCACTCATGAGGAGAGCTCGTGAAATGCATATTGCAACTATTAGCATGTACATGGTTGATCTAAAAGATAAAATTATTGCAACAACAAATTCATATCAACAGTGCTTAAAAACAAAAGAAACGTTACATCAAGGTAATTTTCAACAGAAATTTAATTATTATGAGTTGAAAGAAGATGGAATTCTCATGTACAAAAGAAAAGTATATGTGTCGAATTCCAATGAGCTAAAAATTGCAGTGCTGAGGGAAATGAAGAATGTTCCATATGTTGGGTACCCGGGATATCAAAAGACAATTGTAGATATGAGAACCCAATACTTTTGGCCAAGAATGAAGAAAGAAGTGGTTAATTACATAGCCAGATGTCTAGAGTGCCAGAAGGTGAAGACTGAACATAGACACTCAGTTGGGTTATTACAGTGGTTTATCATTCTAGAATGGAAGTGGGAAGTAATCACAGTTGATTTTATTACTAAGTTTCCTAGAACAATGAAGCAACATGATTCCATCATGGTGGTGGTGAATAAATTAACTAAGGAAACACATTTTATTATAGTAAAGACAACACACAAGGCAACAAATATTACAAAAATTTATATGAAGAAAGTTTCTAAGCTACATGGAGTTCCTAAGGAAATTGTTTCAGGTAGAGATACGAACTTTACATCCAATTTTTGGAAAGGTTTGTTTGAGGGCTTTGGGACAAATCTAAATCTCATTACAGTGTATCACATAGAGCCAGATGGGAAAAAAGAGAGGACTAACATAATAATTAAGGACATGCTCAGACTATATGTGATGGATCAGCCATCAAAGTGGGAAGATTATATCCACTTAGTTGAATTTGCTTACAAAAATGGGTACCATGCCTCATTAAAAATGAGTCCATTTGAAGCATTGTATGGCAGAAAGTTTAACACGTCAGTGAGTTGAGATAATCCAGTAGTCAAAGCGGTTGTTGGGCCAGATTTGTTAAAGGAAATGGAAGAGGAGATGCCAAAGATCAAGCATAATTTAAAGGCTTCATGGGATAGGAAGAAAATTTATGTAGACAATAATAGAGTGTTTAGAGATTTTAAAGTGGGTGAACATGTGGTTTTAAAAGTGAAGGCAAAGAGAAGTTCGGTAAGATTGGGTAGTTGCCCATAGTTGGAAGCAAGATATTGTGTACCTTTTGAAATATTAGAAAAGATAGGGCCAATTGCATGCATGCTAGCATTGTCTGCATACATGAGAGTACATAATGTATTTCATGTGTCATTATTAAAGAAATATGTGTCTAACACTAACCACATAATTGATTGGACTATGATCCAAGTGGAGCATGAAGGGGATTTCCGAGTGGAACCAGTAAGCATCCTAGACCAGAAAGTCAAAGTGCTTAGGAACAAATCCATAGGGATGGTAAAGGTTCAATGGACCTGATGCGGTCCTAAAGATGCTACATGAGAGAATGAAGAAAACATGCGGGAGGAATACCCACAATTTTTTGTCAATTTTGAAGAAAACAGAATGCAAGACTCCATTTTGAGTAGCTAGAGTTTTGGAACCACATCTCAAAGTCATGTCCAACTTGCATTGGGGGGCCTAATAAAAGAATGGCACATTCCTTGGGTTAGCCCTAATAAACAAATGGTACATTCCTTGGGTTAGCCCTGATAAATGAATGGTGCATTCCTTGGGTCAGCGAGTTGAGAGGAACATGAGATTTTGGTTGGAACTGTTATTGGAGTTGTGAAATTGCAGAATTTTATTTCTTTAAGCATTGTGGTGTAAATTTGTATATGTATATCGGCATAATGTTCTCCAAGTATGGTGCACACTTCTAGGGGAGGGGTAATTTAATGTCCCCGCTATAATCCCCAGTTTAAATAATGGTTAATGCAGATAGAATATGTGTCTACGACCAATCGATGTATATGAGAAATGTATTTATGAATTTTAATAATAAAGTGTGATGCCAGCTACTAAGGGGACATGGACAGATTGGGGGCTAAATTAATCCACAAGAGAGAGGAGGGTCTAGGAGAATGTCTAAGAGAGGGGTCCAAGGGGAAATACCCATGTCTATTAATTCCACCCACATTCTTGAATTTTATTATCATTATGTATTAAACTCTATTTTTTGATTGAGTGTCCCCAAATCCAATCATTGAATGCATGTAAGAGGATGGGTGTGCGAATTTACATCCTATAGTTATTAGGAGCATGGGGACTGAGTACAATCAGCTTGGGGAAGTGTGTGAGTCAAGAAAGGTAGCCAAAGGAGAGGAAATTTGTATGGGCAATTACAACAGTTTTAGACAGTCGATGTTTTTGGCATGAACAGCAAGAAGATAGCAAGAAAGAGAGTGGGGACCTGGAACAACCATGGAGAGTGAATTCTAGAGCATGTTGGAGCATTTTTTGAGCATTTTGGAGCTGAAGACTGAAGAGTCAGGTTGTCAAGCCTGAAGAGTGAACTCCTATGTGAGTTCCACTGTAACATCAAGTGTTTGTTGTTGTTTTTCCTGGTAGTTTTTTTAGCAGTGAGTTCCCAACAAACAAATTCTTGGTTACCCTTGCTAGAGAGACCCTGATAAACAAATGGGACGCCTGAGGGACTAATATCAGTGAAAGGGTACATTCCTTGGGTTGGGCAGGTCGAGAGGAAGAGAGCTGGTGGAAAATAAGGATAGTTGTAGGAGAATATCAGTGGGTTGTGGGATTTCTGAGTTGTGAGAGGACAGTGAGAGACCACCCTCTTTTGTGTATTACTAGCCTCAGCTTAGGGGTGACTTGCTATTGACATTTGGAACAACGAGTATATGGTTAAGTGGAATGTTCGTCTCAAGCAGTTGGTTGCACGACTATTGTAAAAAGATAAGTGTTTCATTTGTTTTTCAGTTGCATTATGAGTTCTAATTGTTGTCCATGAACTCTGTGTATGAAACTGATTTATGTGTTGTTGTAATAAGTTATTAGTTGCATTCATGTGTTATTTTAGCATGTTGTATATGCATCTAATTAATGGTATTAGACAATAGTTAAATATGTGTGTAAATCATAGTTGATAAGCTACAGGAAATTAGTTAGCATAAAGTTTTAATTTTTATGAGCATTCTGCACGTAATGAACCTCAACCACGTTGGAGAACATTACACACCTATTCAACATGTGGGTCTCCATCATCTTTATATGGACATAATTCTTCTTCCTCTTCATCTACTCAATCCTACAATCATTTTGACATTGAACCACTTAACTGCTCACATTCTCATGGCCCTTTTTCCTTATAACCTTTTGCAACTTGTAAAACCTAATGGAGCTCTTAGTTAAAATCCAACCTCACACATAAATGAATTTATCCATACTTATTTATACCTCATGATGTGTTAAGATATCGTCCTTAATATTTTCCCTAGGAATTTGATAAATAAAACCATTATCTAATTTCATAACCTACAACAAAGTTTCATATATTAATTTCAACCAATTGTTGATAATTTTATCTAATATTGTGTTGTGTTGTATTATAATATTTTGGCATGCTTCATTCTTACAACACTACCACCAAAGTCTCACTCAACATTAAACAAGGAGAAGAGGAAGCATTACTAGATTACATTTGTAAATCGTTTCATGTGGTTCATTCATTTAAGAAGTGTTGACTCTATATGACTCCTAATCATTCACCAACTTATTAAGACCACAAGTCCACTTTGACATACTTTATAAACTTTCAAAGTAATACATGGATACTATAGAGAAGTGCCATGTAGGGAAGTTTGTGGACTTAATGTTAATATAAGATTATAAAACAAAATCCTACTTTTGTATCACGTAAAATCATCAATATAGATGGGGATGGAGTCATAGAAATGATAGTCATTCAAGCACACAAAACCAAAAAATAAATGTGTATATGATGACTATAAAAAAATCATGAGGTTATGGACCCGTAACGGTTGAGCACATATTGAACTTAGGACTAGTAGAGGATATGCAATAAAAAATATGAGATGTAAATGTGATGTGAAAACCCCAAGGTTGCAAAGAAGTATTGTTCAATATTATATCACTCTTAACCCCTATTTTATATGCGTGTAAATTATAAGGTAACCTTGAAAACGTTGACCTTCCTCGATTTGGACCTACAATGGGGAGAGTAAGAAGGAAGCCCTCATATGGACACCTTTTTATGACTTTAAAATATCATTTTCGCTCTTTACTCTTCCTCATGTACACAATAAGTGGTGGATAAGTACGCAATATGTCCTCACCCTTAATAAAGCTTTGTCCCAAAATAATCATATAAATAGTATAAGCATTAATCAGGGAGTATTGGAATTCACACAATCTTGATTAGGGGATACAACATTCGCACAACTTTGATTAACATAAATCTTTGGATGAAAATTCTTTAATGGATTTGAGTCTTTTTTGGTAGTCATTTAAATGGTGTGCTAAAGATTAAGTTTATTGTTGCAAATTTCAGGAGTGAGAGGAGGCCATGAGGCTATGGGCATAGCGAGAGATTTGAAATGAGTACATAAGACATGATGTGGTATATCATTTAAATGGTGTGCTAAAGATTAAGTTCATTGTTGCAAATTTCAGGAGTGAGAGGAGGCCATGGACATAGCGAGAGATTTGAAATGAGTACATAAGACATGATGTGGTACATCAGGTACACAAAAGTAGCATTAATTTATTAAATATATATTGAGGGAAATTTAGTTTTCCATCCATTTTTTATTTCTGTCTAAATATATCGTATAATCCATTTTTTATTACAATCTAAATACATCGTATAGTTTATTATATTGCCAAAAATTAATGCATTTTGTTGTTTATTTAGGTAAAAAAAAATGATGGCATCCTAGATGATCTAATAACAATTGAAGAATTTGTTGAATATAAGTGTTCTATAAAAAAAAATTGAATAATTTGTTGAATATAAGTGTTCTATAAAAAAAATTGAAGACTTAGACATGGATGTGGACCTCCTACTATTAAATCACATGATCGATAATGAGTAGAAGAGGATATTATATTAGAGTCTATAGATATCCTAGATAATGAGCACCATGGATAAGAGGTTGGTTGTGATGATATTGCATGAGATGAATACTTTGAGACAATTGTTGTTTGTGGATGTTCGATATATCATGGAAAGAAAGAACTCAAATCGGGTATTGTACAAAGGCATTACATAAATGATGACCTCCAAATGGGTGGTATGCCTCTAACTATTGATTTGAATCCAATAGGAGTTGTGGTAAGGAAATTTCAAATTTGATATGATTAATAAATATAAATATCTCCTCCACGTTTTCATATTATTTGAATAATTAATATTTTCATAACGAATGCTTGCAGAAGATACTTGTGGTTTAAAGTTTCTAGGAGCACCAACTTATAGCCTAGACGTCAATGAACATATATCATCCATTACATCTGACTATAAGATGAACATATATAATAGCTCGAAAAATAAGGAAGTGATGAATACAAGTAAAATAATAAGAACTAAATTGCAAAGGCATAAATTGCTTAACGGCAAGGGGAAGGTGGAATACATACCATAAGTACAAATGTGACGGAAATGGTGAATTGTCCCTTAATTTGAGATCAATTTACAAAGAAACATTGTATCATCAATTATATTAGTCACCTAATGATCAACAACTACTTGGTGTATATGAGGTCTTTTAATTTTGGGGATACAACTACACGATAAGACCCTCCAATATCATGGAGTAAATTTGGGCCTCTTTATTGTCGAAAATGCTCATGTGGGATCAAAACATATAATGAATTCACAACAAACCATTAGGATATTAATGTCATATTATGGCCCATCGTATTCCAATGGTGCATGGAAGAGGCTGGTGGAATAAATAAGCATAACATGTCAACGTATGGTATGAATTCATATATCTATACACATTGTCTCCAATTAGAAAGTGGGGATGAAATGAATATAGATGGTTGTGCATACACACATAAAAATTGCAGGATTTATAAATAGTAGTAAGGGAAGGGACCCTACTATAAGACATGATTGTCGATTTGTTGAGGTTATAAATGACAAAGACAAAGATATAAAAACATGGGTTGATCAATTAATAATTGTTGAGGCTATTATGGACCTTACTATTGGGGATGAGTTGTTGATTCATTACCCCTTTGTAAAATGCTCTCTTACACAGAAGAGAAGAGAAGAACAAGGTCTCCCTAAGGATATTCCTAAGGGTAGAAAACAAAAACATAAGAGACAATTGGCTTGATTTTAGAACTATGAAATCAAAATTTTGTTTTCTTTTAAATAAATGTATAAAAGTATGTCAATATTTTATTCATTGTTAAAATTATCTATATATTTATATTTTTTTTTAGGTAATTGATAAATTTGGTTACAATGTTTTGTCAAATTGTCATTTAATACATATTTCATGAAGTTGTTTTTCACAAAAGATATTCAATTTCATGAAGTTATATGATTTTTATTTATATTAATAGTTATTTTGTGAAAAAATGGCTAAGTTAAGTAAATGTTGGCTTCATTTTATGATAGGTCAAGTATCTTGATGATACACCTACAAATACTCAAGTTTCAACCAATATCTTAAGATATGGATGTGATGATCCAAACCATTCTTTAAACCATACTAAGGCAAGAAGAGCATAATTGAAGAGAACAATGTTCGACAACACAAGTATTCCAATGGAGGACGAACACCTTCAGTAACCTCTCATGCAACTAGATCAAAGATCAACACACTAATGTTTTGACATCATAAAACCATTATGGGGAAACATCCACAACCCCAACCAAGGTGGCCACTTGGAGCAATTTATTAATGTAAAAGAAAAATGTTACTGAGATATTTACAAGAGAGTTTCTCACAATCAATCATCGATAAATGACCCTCTGTGCTCTTTAAATATAGATCATGGACCAATCAAGTGTTAAGCCATAGATCAATGTAGTCGTTAATATTGAGGAGAATATGAACCATCGAATCACTCTATGTCGAGAAATTATCATGACCATCGGATTACCTAACTACAAATGCATACTAATGGATACTAAAGAAACACACTTTTATCGAACAACACATTAGACCAAGTTGATCTTAACTAACTCCTAAGTGTCTAAATATCCTAGCACCCCCCCCCNGAACAATTTGGGATAGGATTGAAGGATTTAAAAAGGTGACACAATAGGAGAAAAGGAAGGAGGCATTAGAGCCTATCCCCCCTTAATAACAACTTCCTAAACTCCTAACATAGATCAAAGTTTGGAAAACTTCACTTCAGTAAGAGACTTTATGAAAAATTTTGCAACTTGGTCTTCTATAGGGAAGAAGAGCACTTGAATAACTCAATCATGAGTGAGCTTTCTAATGAAGTGAATGTGTAGCTCGATGTGTTTGTTGTGCTGGTGTTGAACTGGATCTTTGGCAAGCTTGATGGCACTTTGATAGTCGCACCAAAGAGTGGTTGGATGTTGTTGCTAGAATCCAAACTGTGAAAGGATCCATCAAAGCCACAAGGCTTCCTAACTTGCATTAACTATTGCTTAATACTCTGCTTCTGCTGAAGAAAAAGCAATAGCCTATTGTTTCTTACAATCCCAAGTGACAAGTCCTGATCCAAGGCTGAAAACATAACCTGCAGTAGACTTTCAGAGTATTCCAACAGAGGACAAACAGCTTCAGTAACCACTCACACAATCAAATCAAAGATCAACACACCAATGTTTCGACATGGTAAAACCCCTACAGGGAAACATCCATGGCCCTAGCCAATGTGGCCACTTGGAGCAATTTATTAATGCAAAAAAAAGTTATTACAAAGAGATTTACAAGAGAGTTTCTCACAATCGATCATCGGAAAATGACCCTCCATGCTCTTTAAATAGAGATCATGGACCAATCGAGTGTTAATCTACATATCAATCTAGCCATTAAGATCGAAGAGAATATGAACTGTCAGATCACTCTATGTTGGGAACATATTGTGACCGTCGGATTACCTAACTACAAATGCATACTAAAGAAACACACTTTTTACCAAACGATGCATTAGACCAAGTTGATCTTAACTAACTCTTAAGTGTCTAAATATCCTAACAAACAATACCACTTAAGAAATTTAAAAAATTGATGCAATGAGCATACAATGATGGCATGCTACCTACTCTTGAGAATGAACATAATAATGAAATCGAGGTCCTTTAAAAAGGATTGAATGAAATGCTCACATGTTTCTTTGGGGATGGAAACAATGATGAGGGAAATGATCCTATTCTTGACAATAATGATGATACATAGGCAAATTACTACCAATGTAATGTTGATGATATTAACCTTAATGACTCAATCATGCAAGCAGCGAAGACAATCATGTTCAAATTGGGTGCAAGTAGAACATCAAAACTTTCATGCGCATTAACATTATTATAAATCGAGTCATTGTTTAGCTTGTCTAAGAAGAGATTCACTACCCTATTAAAGTGAGTTGGATTATGTTTTTACATTTGTATTGTCAATTGGTGTACCTAATTAGTAGATATTTATTTACTTCATTAATAATTCTTTAAGTGGATTATTAATGGATGGATGTTATATGAACAATGTTATTAAAAGACAAATCAAACATGTTTATCGTCATTCATCTATTCATTTGATTTAATGTTTGGAAACCTTATAGGAAATTATAAAATAGAATATTCCCAAAGATAACATGTTGTCATCAGCTTGTAGAGAAGCACGTTAGTTGTTGGTTGACATGGGGATTAAATATGAGCAAATTCATGCATGTAAAAATGATTGTATTTTATATAGAAGTAAATAAAAAAAACAATGAAGAATGTGCCACATGTAAAGACGATAGATATTGTGTTGATGTACAAGGTCTTACAATTCCAAATAAGGTGTTATGACACATTCCAGTTATGCCTAAACTTCAACAAATGTTTCATTGCAAGTCACTTGCATAATTGATGGACTGGCATGCAAGGAACATGGGTAAAGATGGTTTTATGTGAATTTTAGCAAACTCCAAAGCATTGAAACACATAGAGGGAAAATGGCCAAGAAAATTCAAAGATGAACCACACAGTATCAAGTTTGGTCTTATAATGGATGGAGTGTGCCCTTTCTCTTTCCTATCATCGATTATAATGTTTGGCTAGTTCGAATGATCGTATACATTATTCCCCTATGGATGAGTGTTCAAAAGGAGCACCTTATGCTAACTCTCATTGTTTTAGGAAAACATCAAGTAAAAAAAACAGATATTAATATTGTCCCTTTTATTGATGAGATGCAATTGTCATGGAAAGACATGATAATGTATGATATGTTATGTCCTCCATCAAACATGGTGTTTATGTTTGGTGGTGTAATATTTTGTACTATTCATGATTTCCCTAGACTTGATGTTTGTTTAGGTAAGAAAATTTGTCTATATATTTACATTTCATAAATTTTATGTAATTCGACCTGTATAGAACTAATATAATGTTATATATGTAATGATAAACATGAGTTGTTGCTTATTGAATTATAGGGCTTCAAACAAAGGGGGTATTTGCATGCCCAAGATGCACATACCAATTTGAGGGGTGATATTCTAAATATCTACATAAAATATTTATTCAAACAATAGGTTTTTTCTACCGC
>JZKD02S1611371.1:639842-666457 GCA_000966675.3 Picea glauca | reverse complement strand
AATTGAAGAACCATAACAAGTTCTAGTTAAGGATCTATTGATAGCTCATCTATTAGTTCTTATGCATATTTAAAAAAATAATAATGGATTATATATTTCACCATATATCAAGCAAAGATAAGGGTGCTTTATCTTCAAGGAGAGATATTGCTCTTTGATGTACCAAAATTGATAGAAGACACTCATGGCTAAATAAGGAAAACAAAACATATGGAGAACCTCCATGAACTCTATAAAACAAAGAGCTAGACAAATTGAAAAATGCCATCTATTCAATAAGGGCACCTGCTAGTTATGGGTCATCGTTGAATAGAGCTTTTACAGATGATGGACATATCACAAGATTTAAAACACATGATTTCCATAATTTTATGAAGGTATTTACATCATTTAAATATTGTTGTTATCACTTAATGTCTAAAATATTTTGATTTATTATGTTAATAGTGTACTAACAAACTTTGATAATATGGTTTCATATTGTATCATGCAATTGGAAATTATGGGGGATTCATGCCTTATCATCGATTTAAGGAATGCCATAAGTTGATTGTCAACATTTACAAGGTATGTGGTATGAAATGTTTGTGTGTGAGAGAGAGAGATATTATATTGCATTTTAAAAGGGAATAAAGTTCATACTAATTTATTGTTGATATATTGGGTGGGTGATCTCCAAAGAGATCCATGAATGTGAAATACCAAGATGGAAGAAGGAAATTGTAGAAATAGTATGTGTATTTGAGAAGGATCTCCCTATAAATTTCATGGACCTATAGGTCCATTTACTTATACAACTAGTTGATGGCATTGAAATGGTAGGTGTGATGTTAATGAGGTGGATGTTATTCTTTGAGAGGTATACGGAAACACTAAAAATATATTTTTGACAAAAATCACATCTAGAGGGTTGCATGGCTATAGGGTATTTATTGAATGAAGAGTTTTTCTTCCTATGTGGATTTCTTGGTAAATATTTTCAATATGGACCATGACTGCAGGATGAAGAACATGCATACGATATTATAGATGGAGAAAATCCTCAATGTAATGATGTTCAATAACAAATGGGTAAGAAAATTCATGATCAATGCGGTCATTTGTATAATTTTCTACTCTAAAAATGTTATTTTTAGATTTAAAGACTGACATTTATAATTTGAAATATGAATTGAGTTTTAATAGGTGTTGATGAAAGCATTGTGCTCTCAACAAGTTCATTTTATACCACGTTGATTGTACAAATAAATGGATTGATTTGTATAATATAAAAAATGAAGAAGTGGTAGAAGTGAGGATACCATTTAGGAGATTGAACCCACGTATCCTTCGCATCCGACTAATCTAAATGGGGAATGGGAAAAAGATTGTACAACAATGGGGCAAAGGACAAATTCAAAATCTAATAGATGAGGCAGGTATCGATGAAAACATAGTTGAATATGAAATCAACATGTATAGATAATGTGAAAGAAAAATACATTTGGAGTTCTTAGAAAACATTGCCACAATACAATATTGACACCATTAGCTATTTAAGTTTTCATAATTAAATTTATCTACACTAAGATAAGTGATCTATCGCGAGTGAGGAAATATCCTACAATGTGGGCATATGGTCGACATTATTACGTAGAAAGAGTAGATGATAAGAGACGATACTTTGATCATGGCATCATGGTATATTTTAAGCAATCAAGTTTAGCAAGTTCCAAAGACAGAGATATTATTGAAGGGAATCTTCAATGCATTGGAAAAATCCTAGAAATGATTGAGTTGGATTGTTGGTCATTCAAATGTTGTATTCTAAAATGTAGATGGTATGAAGCATTTGGGAGGACATGAAGACATGAAACCCATAGTAAATTGTTTTCCATAGATTCCTCAAAGTATATACTAGATAATAAGGAACCTTACGTTTTACCCATTCATTATGAGTAGGTATGTCTTTCACCCAAACAAAATATAAATACAAGTAGTAGTGGTCTTCTATAAGTTGCTAATTGATAGTTCATTATCGACAAACACACACACACACAACAATTTAGTAACATTGATCTAATTTATATATGTTGCTCATGTGCAAGTATTTTTCTATGAAGATAGTCTAGATCCCAAACCCAAATGGATATTTGCCATATATTATGATCCAAGATTAAAGCATCTATTTAGTGATATGTCAAATAATATGGAGCAAAACAATGACGATTGACAAAATATAGATGAGGGATCACGGAAAAAAAGAAGAAATGGACATTGATGATGATGTTGAAGATGATTATGGATTTGATAATAATATAATTCCATAACTAATGTTCATTATGGTGAAGGTCAAGCATAAAAAACATGAAGTTGATCATGATGAGAATATCCCTTTAGGAATATGGAGATGCAAGGCTAGAGGTGGATCTTCACATGGTGATTAGTTAGAGGATACCATTCGTCATGACAACGTGGATATTATACAAAATCCATAGGGATGCAATATTTATGACAACAATCACCAATATCCATAGTTAGATGATATTATAGAAGGCAATGATATGGATGATATACAATATGATGATCAAAATATCTCTGGAAATAGTATAGTGGGTCTAAGAATAAATTATTTTGATGTTGAAGATGAATAAGAAGATGATTACAATGCTACTTTATCAAGATGTTGTAGCAAGAATCATGTTAATTACTTGTAAGAAAATATGTAAATTGATATGGATATATTGGATGACATAGATGTAGATAATACTGCAAATGAAAACTTATAAATTTACAGGGTATGTGATTCATATTTAAATAATAAGGATCTTCAAACTATAATTTTGAAATGATTCATTATTATTTGGCATGTAATATTCCTTTAATTACTATGGTTAGAAGTCGAAATAGAAATTCATTAATTTGCATTTTAAATTGGCCATTTACTTACATACTCCCATCCTATGGAAGATTACGTTTTGTTTAAAATTTATGAATTGGTGGTTGAAAATAACAAGGATTAGTTGGATAAGGGTTAAAGTTGTTAGTGGTTAGTCATTGGTTGAATAGGGATTTGGTGTGTTAACGAGTTATTGGCTAAGGTTTAAGTTGTTGACACACTCATAACATAGAATGTACTTTTCCTAGGAGACACACCTATTCCACCCACCCACCCACATAAGAAACACAACTAGCATGAGCAATGGACTTATCATATATGCCTACACGCAAATCTAACTCATGCACTCAACAACCCATACATGTAACCCTTATAGTTAACCCATGTACCCAAGAGACACACTTAAATGACACACTCACACACCTACCCACACACCCACACACTTGGGATAATGCACATAATTAACATGAGCAATGCACTTAGCCTATGCTCCTACCCAAACATCTAACCTATGCACATGACTCAAATAGTTAACCTTTGCATTCCCAATCCACATACATAAAAGGCACAAGACATAAGTAACATAAATAACATAATGATGCACCAAATCTATACATTTACCCATGTATGCATCTAATGTCCCACACACCCATGCATATAATAAATACACCTAATTACAACATGAGAGATGAATGTAACCTATATTGTACCTAATAATGCATATAGCCCATGCAACTAACCCTAACATGTAACTCACATAGATAACCCATACACCTAGCCCATGCATATAAGCAATTGGCCAATCATGAGTTATCAATTAGTCTTTTATGGGGTATATGTTAGTGCATTACAATGTATGAATTAATGTGTTAAGGGATACTTGTTAGTGCATTACAAGGGTAGTGTGTTGGTGGGTATGTGTTAGAGTATCAAGGGGTATGTGTTAGTGTGTTAGGGGGTATGGTTTAGTGTGTCATAGGTAACCCGTGTATACAAGTATCACACATGAGAAACACACTCTTGTACACATACACATGATTTGACACCAATAACAAATAATAAAGACACCAAGATTACACTAAGTAGAATCAACACAAAAGTGGATGTTAACCAATGTAGGAAAGGAGATGAACAAGACACAAAAGACACGAACACTAGATGCAAAATCTATGAGAAAAGGTGTTATAGACTTAATTCCCACCCAATAGGCTAGAGAGGAAGTCATTAGAGGATAGAAGCCGGAAAACACCTTTTGCCTAAAGTTTGACCCCTTTGTGAGCCCTTTTTAGCATCTTCGCGGGACACCTGGTAGACAACAAGCGAGGCCCTCACTGGTCACTAGTGGCTCAATAACCTAGGCACTGTCAAACTTCTAGAATCGAGGAGTTACGAGGTGATAGGCGAGGAATGAGTTGGATATTCATGGCAAAGGTCTAGGAACTCACTTCTTCGAGTCTCTAGCGACCTCTAGAAGATCTAGAAGCCTCTCCCAAGCCTCCTCGAAACTTTTTATAACCAAGGCAAGCCTTGGGCAAGGGGAGGAAGAATTGAATGGTATTTTTATGCTATCCAACTGCATAGGTATCCATCATCACAACCAGAAGTAAATGAGCCTAGCCTAACCAAGAAGTTGCAAGGAGCAAGGAGGCTAAAGGAGCGTACATTGACTTTTGAGGTATGCATGTATTGATGTAACTTCTCTTATATTATTAATGGACCATTGGTTTTCCCTCGTGAATGTTTGTCTTTTATGCATAAATGTTCAGATCTAGTTTATTTTTCTATAGATCGGTTTATTTTTCTATTTGGGTGATGCCAGCCATGTCATCATCTAAATCCATTAGTTTATTGAATGCTTCTACACCCATCCCATCTATCTCGATGCCCACCTTTGGATCTTCTTCCAATGGGGGGATGAGCTTTGGTTTCAACATGGGGAGTGGCATTCCTTCCACCTCCACCATTCCTATGAGCAACCTGGTATCGTCCAAAACTACTTCACCTTTCAGATGGAATATTTCTAGTGGTTTTGAGCTTGTCACTAGTAAGGCTGGGGGCAATAGTACATCTGGAGGTTTTAAATTTCCTTGGGTTAGCACACCTTTACCTGGGGGCACATGCATTGGGGGCAATTTTTCACCATGGGGAGTTTTTCCTTTTCTGTCCACATCCGGTCATGGGGGTTTCTTCCCTGGGACTAACTTTGGGAATATTTTTCTTGGAGGGTACACATTTACCCCTGGGGGCATATTTTGTTCTGGGAGCAACCACGCTCTTGGAGGTGGCACCATCCCAGTAAGAAAACACTCTTTAGCAACTCCCCAACCCTCATGTAGTGCTAACATAAGGGGGACCACAAGGTCCATCTGGGACAACAGAGACTTCACCTCCCTCCTAGTATTCATTTTCACCATTGCCTTTCCTCGCAACGTTAGATTTATCAGATCTTTCACGATTAACGAATGACCCTATAGCCCATGACCCTTCATGAATGACAATGTCATCCAAGCTACCCTTAGATATTCCAAAATTTGACAGAAAGTTAGGAGACGACCCCTCTACACACATCATGACATACCACTTATGTTGTTCATCCAACTCATTGATGGATGATAGTGTGAAGCTGTGTCTTTTCTAGAGATCATTAAACATAGTTGTTTCCAAATGGTGCATTGAGTTAAAAGGCGGTTCCTTTAAGAGCTTCAACAATATGGAAATGGCGTTTTTAACGCATCACCAATTTTCCATATGGTATGATATAGGAACTGAACTCTTGACTTCACTACATCAAGACAATGCACACATATTTTCGATCATATACATGTGTGGCATCTAAGGTGTAGGATGATCAAGACACATATCTCAAACAAACTCCTTATGGAGTGGTTTACAAAGTCCCTCCTACCACCCATTTCTCAAGATGTAGCTATGGTTGGGGCGACTACCGAGGAGTAGGTTATTTTGTGTTCCCGTTACTTAGACTTAATTTATTGATCTTAGTTAGGTACTCTATATGACATTATTCTAAATTCTCCTTGACCATCGACAGATCTGAGGAAGTCTAACCTAGGACCCCATGCCGATGATGTGGTTGGTTCTATTTTCCATGCACCCCTACACCACTTAGTTGAAAAAATGGGTCATATGTCGATTACATCACACCCGTCAGCTTCTAGCACTAATGCTCAAATTGTTCCAGTCCCCTCTCAAACCTTCGAGGTGAATTTGGTGCAGTCCACACAACCAAAGAATCCTCAAGAACCTAGAGGCAAGAAGAAACAGAACAAGAAAAATAATTCCAATAATGAGAAAGGGATTGCCTCTACCCTGAACAGCCAAAAGGGAGGCACTAAGGAAAATAGGAAGAGTTGGTTTCCCTGCACGATTTATTGGAACGACCACCCTACTCACCAGTGTCCTTGGAAGGATGAAATCCTTAGATTCTTGGCACAACAACGAGCTCCCTAACAGCCTATTGTCATAATGCATCCTCCCCCCCTCATCCTAAAAACATGGTTGCCACAAATACTTCCCCTCCACAAGGGGGCATGGCAGGTACCCCTCACCATAATGGGTCTTCCTCGAATGTTGCCATTTTCATGTGTGGAAAAATGATCAATTTGCAAACGTGAGCCAAGAATTATGACATTCTCAAGCCTTCTCATGCTGCATCAGAAGCAACATCTTCTTCCCAGCCTGGTAGCCCTCTTTAGACTGAAAAGACATATTTTAAAGCACTGCTTCACCCCCTGAAGGGCATTCTTCGATGCACGACACATAATCCCAACACTTGGGCTGCCCATAATTACAGTATTGTGGAAGACTTGGCCCAGGAACCATGTGCCATGTCAGCACTTGAAGTCCTCCAAATCCGCCCCTCGAAGCGAAAATCCTTGTTGTCTGCTATAGGCGAGGTTGATCCCTCAAAGTCGAGTTTGATAACCTTTAAGATCAATCAGGTTAATCATTATCTCTCCCATCAGGTCGCCTTTCAGATCATAGTGTGATCATTGGGGAAAAACATATACCAGACAATGGTGGATGAAAGAGCCTCAACTTGATTCATGTCCATTTATTGTTGAAAGTTCCTTGGCTCTCCTAAGCTCGACACGTTTACAACACTATTAAAAGCATTCGATGGACACATGTTTCAGCCTCATGGCATAAAGACCTCCTTCCCCATTGAGTTAGGTGGAAATGCTTTCTTTGTGGTGGTAGAGGTCGTTGATGCACCTATTGAGTATAATTTGTTACTCATGCATACTTGGTTCTACAAGATGACTACAATTGTCTCATCAGTCGTTAGGGTCCTACGCTTCCCTCACCAAGGGAAAATCATCACAATCAATCAACTTGCATTCTGTACCCCAAACCTTGGGTCCAATGCAAGGTCAAATGTACCCTTTGTTGGTGATACCATAAAGTCTTTTATCAACATCGATGCGGGGATGTTCAAAGATACTTCATTGATGGAGATTTTTCCCCTTCTCCCATCGTCTCCCACTGCACACATAACTCCTATCAACATGATTTTGTTATTTACTAGTGGATCACTTAGGTCTATTGATCCTTGGGTGGTACCTTGTCCTAAGGATGTTGATTCATATGGAGCACCCATATCGCTTACCCTGGTAGAGATTGTTGATCCACCAATCCCATCAACATTAGTTAATACTAATTAACAACTCCATCTCATATGGAGTGTGATCATCCTACTCCACCCAAACGGGTTGTTGACTCTACAAGCTCACGTGATTTCCTTGATACTAAGTTGCCTTCAAAATATGCCATCTTGGAAGTCATGGGTTCAATAGACAATCCCAAGGAATATGAGTGTCATCTAGAATCCATTCTCCCTAATTCAGAATCCATGAGAGTTAGGATGATGAGTCTTGAATGGGGGTATTTTCCAATGCATCTAGTGGAACCCCTAGTCTTGACCCTTTTCTGCATCAGTTGTCTTTCTCTGAACTTGCCAAAAAATTCTCTGCTTCCCCTTCCATCGAATATTTACGTTTCCTACTTCCTTTGTGTCTTGATGGAGCCCATTAAGGAGCTTCTCTAGCTCACGAGACTACTCACAATGAGTATCTTCGCATGCAAAAAATTATCCCTATATGGCATGGCCCTGACATGGTGAGCCATATGATGCCAACATTAGCTCAAGAGTTCATTGATTAGGAAAAATATCCTTGGCCTGAGCCTCATGATGGGCTCTACTTGGTGTAAAGCATCAAGATGTGTAGTGCCTTGTACATAGATGTGTGGTGTGAGTGCTTTTGTTTTGCATATATCATATCCAAAAAATCCAAATATGTTTCCTTTTTTGAGATTTCACTATGTGTTTTGACCTTGAAATCTAGTGTACATGTGTTGACAGGATTACGAGGAATTTTTTTATTATCAAAGATGGAGACATACACTTCACTTGAGGTATATATTTTACACTGGCATATAGGGCTAGGTTTTTCCCTACTTTTTTTGCCTTGCATTATTAGTCGTCCATACTACCAGCGCTATGTCTTAGGTTCGAACTCGACCGATTGCGACTTTTACCACTCATTTTTCACATCGTAATTGGTTTAGTAGTGCCTACCCTTCATGGGCACCCTAGTTAGCACTTGGATTTCCATTTGGTGCCCATGTTGCATTTTCCTATAGGTTTGGGAGCCCTCCTTTAGCCCCGCCATGACTTGAAGATGGAGCCTCATTCTCCTCTCTTCGTCTATATTTTAGCCACATCACATGGGGGTTCCCAATTTTTTTTTTGTTGGTTAATGGTCACCTATGCATTTGTTGCTCGCATCATGCTTCTCGTCGTTGCATTATTGTTTGCCCACATTTTTCTTATCGTTATCCAATAGCCTTGACCATCTGCCTCTTGCATTATTTGGCCTCCATTTTGAATCCACCTACCCAGGGAGAGAACATATGCTAACAGTGGATCTCACTTGCCAATACCATTTGCATTCCTTATTGCTTAGGTCGATTCCATGCGCTTGGAACATAGGAGCATGTTGTTAAGCCATTCGTTCTCTCCCACCGAGTATACTTTTATCTCTTTTTTGGACTCGTAAAAGGACACAAAAAAGGTATCGAGCATACTTGTGTCATTCTTTCATGCTCGTTAAATGATGAAGGAGACGAAGCATACTTGCATCATTCTTTTGTGTTCGTTAAACCATGAAGGAGACAAAAAACACACAAAAAAAAAGAGTGGGGGTTTTTCATCATTGATCTATTCTCAAAATGGCAGCGTTAGTCGAGTCACCCTTGAACATGGCACATGTTTGAGTCCTCATCATACAGTTGGGTTTTAGATTTCCTAGGAGCCATCCCAATAATATGAGTTGGAGATACTCCTTTAACTGGTTACTCTTCCCGTCATCATGGAGAGTGCTTCACTGCCTCATGCATTGTTGCACTATATTCATCCAACTCTTGTGTCTTGTTGCCAAGTCACCATTGTGTCATGCTATATGTTCGAGGGAAGTTTAAGCATGAGTCGTACATCTGTTGTTTTGTTGACTTTCTGAGTCGGCCATCCTTGTTTCAGTTGTACTTTGTGATACTCTCTCTTCATGTCATCTCTCAATGTATGTTTCATGTTGATTGATGGGGGATACATCAAGGCCCTCCTTCAAAAGATCTCTTCCTATCAGCTTCAACACATTATCCAAGAGAGGGATCTAGAAACAATATAGTACCTTGGAGCTTGCAATCCTCAGTGGCAGGTCTCCTTGTAATCGACAGTGGGTTTACATCATTGACTCCTAATTGATTGATTCTACGAGTGTTCGACATCAGATCCTCTATTCACACTCAATAGATTGTACTAGGTACCTTAGGGCCCATCTTAATCATCAATGGGTCCCCTCGTGTCTATTAATGATATATATCAATGACCGGTAATCAGACAGTTTATACCATGCTTGACATCAACTCATTTATTCGCATGTCGTAGATTCATACCATCGAGGTTTGGGACGAAGACCTTGGGTTTGGGGCCACATCATTCTTTTACAACATCCCCTCCCAAGTTGTGATGGAGTATATCACTTGTATATGAAGACTTCGAGGGGTACTTTCCTCAGTGCTCATTGTCTTCCTGATATCTATATGTTGTGTCATAGATCCACGTTGTATTTGTTGTTGGATATGATTATGTTCATGACATAGATCCACATTGTATTTGTCAGTGGCTATGATTGAGTTCATGATGTAGATCCACATTGTAATGTCTCGTGGCTACAATATTATTGATGACATGGATCCACTGTGTATTCTTTCATGGCCATGGTATAACATTTCATATCATGGATCCGCAATGTATTGTTCAACAACCATGCTCATTCAGAGTCCAAGTATGTCTATCTTGGGGATTGGTATATATGCTCTCATCCTTGGTATTTGATTGCAGGACTTCTTTGGTTTCTGAACCTCCTTTATTCTCTCCTTGTGCTACCTCACATGCACATTATTGTAATGTATTTCAATCATCCACTACTTTCCTACCCTCACACATTAGGGGGAATATGTTGTAGCCTTAATTCCCACCCTATAGGCCAGAGAGGAATTCATTAGAGGATAGAAGCCAGAAAATACCTTTTGCAAAGTTTGACCCCTTTGTGATCCCTTTTTGGCATCCTCGCGGGACACCTAGTAGGTAGCAAGCGAGGCCCTCATTGTTCATTGGTGGCTCAACAAGCGAGGCACTTTCAAACTTCCAAAAACGGGGAGTTACGAGGTGATAGGCGAGGGATGATTTGGATATTCATGGAAAAGGCCTAAGAACTCACATCATTCGAATCTTTAGTGGCCTCTAGAAGATCTAGAAGCCTCTCCCAAGCCTCCTCAAAAAGATATATAATAAAGGAAAGCCTTGGGAAAGGGGAGGAATAATTGAATGGTATTGTTATGTTCTCTAACTGCAAAGGTATCCATCATCACAGCCAAAAGTCAATGAGCCTAGCATGACCAAGAAGCTGCAAGGAGAGGCAAGGAGCAAGGAGGCTAAAGGAGCTTGCATCAAATTATGAGGTATGCATGTCTTGATGTAAATTCTCTTATATTATTAATACACCATTGGTTTTCCCTCATGAATGTTTGCCTTTTATGCATAAATGTGCAGATTTGGTTTATTTTGATATAGCTCAGTTTAGATCCAAGCTAGATCTAGGATTCTAACACTAGGAAGAGAAGTAGAATGGCATATTTTTGTCTTTGGTGTGCAGGAAGCAGGTTGTAGAAGCTGGAGCTAGAACTTCGAGACTGCAGTAGCCAAGATACATTAAGGACAACCTTCAGGAAAAGGTATGACATTCTTCCATTTCCTTGTGCAATGATCTTATTGCTTATTTCTAAGAAAACCATAAGAAGTCTAGCCCCCTTTTTTCTCTAATGTTCTTAGGCTAATCCTAGGGATATCTTGTTGATCATTCAATGAGATCCCTATGATAAATTTTCCCATAAGAAAAGGAATTATAACAAATAATTAACAACCAAAAATCAACAATTAATTAAATAATTTATAACTAATCAATCTTTCTTCTCTCTTTGTAACCTTGTTGAATACTATAACTAGTTTATTTTTTATGAATCAAGGGTAAATCCAGTGCAACATCATAAGTTGGCATTATATTGGGTGCCACTAGCACCAATTTTAGCTTCCACTTTAGTCTAAAATAAAATTATAGCTATAGGTTCCACCACTTGTGCTAATCTAGGCATAACACTAGGTGCTAAAGTCGACGCTAATTGCATCGACTTTAGTGTCGAACTCAAAAAATCGATGCAATGTTTGGCATTATATTAGGCATTTTGAACCCCATTGTTGGTGTCGATCCATGAAATAACATTGCATTTTCATAAATAAAAAAAAGGGAACAAAACTACACTAAAAATACAAATGGAAGAAAAAGGGGAAACTAAAATGGAACTTAATGACGGGTTTTGTTGTAGTGCAATTAGCCCAAGCCTTATGTAGTTCCATAGAGGAATAATCCAAGTAGGAGGATCCTCCATACTAACAAGCCAAAAAACAGTCTCCCACTCACTAAAAATTGTTCCTGAAACCCTGCAAAAGATGTACAAATAGTCTCTTACACCCTCAACCCACTCCTAATATATATGAACTAAAAGAAGTGAACAATTATCAAAATGATTGTTAACCATCTCCAATCCATCATTGTGGGAGATACCCTAAATTCATCCTTGCATCCTACTCACCTATAGTAAGCAACCCAAAACATCAACAACTAGGACATACAAATATTCAATAAGTGGGTAGCATTGCTTGACAATCTCGAAGCCACTCTGTGAATTTAGAGTGAAAGCACCCTAGACAAAATATTATTTGATACACTCAATAAATTGATGGGTTTCTACCTGTAATATTCCCCAGTAGAACCCCAGTTGTAAATATGAATTGTAAACATGTTTGTTAGGCTGGTGAGCCGAGTTATAATAAGCTAGGAGGCTTATGTGATAATTAGGCTAGGAGCCTGATATTCTGTTTGTATATGTAATTATGCAGATCATTAATTAAAAATATAAACACTGATGTGTGTAGACCCTCCACAAAGAAGAGTTGTGGGGGACTAATATTCACTAGGTGGGGTAAGGAAGGGGGGCTAAGTATTGGTCCTAGGGGCTAAGCTAGGGGGCTTACCTCTAGAGGAATAATATTTTAATATTATTTATTGAAGACTAAAGTGAACATTATATGTTTGATTATCATAAGTTTCTGGAAAAGAGGACGTGGGCTTAATGGAGCGCATGCAGCTCCAGGAAGACAAGTGTTGACCTGGGATCATGCAGCTAAAGTTGAAGCGTCAGCTCGTGGGGGGAGGGAGTCATTCTACCATCATTCACCTGAGTCGGGCTGCCATTCCTGAATCCTGCACGTGAACCCAATTTTGTTATGTGTTTGTATCTGCATACAGACGCACAATGAAGGAGACCCTCATGGGAAGGTTGGCGTCCTGTCATTCTTCCCAATTCATCGTTCTTGCCTCTATGTCTGACCTTTGCCTACACACACTCATTCTGAAACCAGAGTGGGGAAGTCGTTTTGAGTTGTTTCTTGTGAAGCCCGACGCAATTGTAGTTGCATGATCTATGTTGAGACTTAGCGTTAGTTTGTTGCCTATTCGGGTGTCCATATCTGTTTTTCCCTGTTGCCATTAACTATTGATGTTGTTGTTGTTGTCAACCGTACCCGACTGTAGCTGAGTTGAAGACTGGTTATTAGACCTGTGAGCAACTCTCTCATGTGAGAAGGTCAGTTGGGAAGTGATTTCTCCTGGAAGGGAGTCCCATAGTAGCCACATTATTCTGAGACTTCCAATCCAACCTGTTGTTGAAGCCCAAGGTAAGGGAGGTGTACTAGCTGATGAACTTGTATTAGTGAAGGTGTATCCTCCTAAGGTGGAGCAGGTGTGTGGGGAATGAGGCTTTGTGTGTTGTGGGCGTAAGTGGCTCCGAGGATAAAAAAATCCTTCCTGTTGCTTTGTGCAACTTCCTTGTTGTCCTTGCCAAGCCTAGAATTCCCTTGCCCGGTGGAGTTTAGTCCTAGTTCGGGGGTGACCTACTGCTAAGAGTGATGAGCAACGTAGTCTAAGGCTGGGAGGTTCATGGAAGGTCTGCACACAGTTGGTCGTCTTATAATAAAAGATAAGTACCACTCTTATGTTCATTTACATGCGGTGTAATGGTACATATGTTGTAATTGATGAGTATTGCATGTGTATGTTGTATATGTTGCATGTGTAGGCTTACTGTTATTTCTGCATTATTATGTTATATATATGTAGAATAGTCATTCTATGTTTATATGGATGTGTATGTTTTTTCGCAAGTATCTTTGTGTGGCATAGCCCAATAGTTAAGGGCTAAGTTAAGGTTGTGTTGGTAGCATTACCTAGTCTGTGGATGGTCGAGGATGTTACAATATGGTATCAGAGCATGGTTACAACACTGAGCCTGGATAGGCCATGTTAGTGGAAGTTGAAGCAAGAGTTTCAGAAATAATTGTTGTCGAAGTAGACAAAATTCGAGTTCAGAGCCAAGGTTTTAACGTCGAACTTGGATGGGCTAGATAAGTGGTCATTGGACCCAAAGTTTCAGGTGGAAATTATGTTAAGAGGAACCAATTTCGAACCTTAGAACCTTCCCGAGTGCCAAGAAGTTACCTTGGCCGTGTTACGAAGCTGAGGAAAAGTAGCGGTGTCGTAAAACCACGACATAAGTGGTATTGGACCGCAGAGTAATGTGGACCTTAGGATCTATTTGGGAGAAGGAGAATCCTTCACGAGCGTCAGATCTGGTAAGGTGGCGAGGCAGTTAGCCATGAATTCACTTGGAAATCTACAGAGTAACTGAGTCTATTCTGTGTCATAGGATATGTTCGAATGGGAGGGAAATCCATTACGACTGTTAGATCTGGGGAATGTGCAAAGGAGTTAATCCGGAAGCCCTTCAGACTTTGCAACTTCAGTGAAGTATGATGTCAAAAACAAGAGAAGGGTCGAAGCCCGAAGCTCCGAAGTGGATATACATCGTATATCTGGAGAGGAGAGCTCGACCGTTGGATTAACCAATGTCGAAAGGTCAAACGCTATAGTGAAGGGCGAAAGCTCCCGAAGAGATGAAGTGGTGAGTCATGAGGACGTCACCTGGAGGTGACATGGACATATGGGATGTGTGCCACGTGTTAGTGGGTTTAGAACCCATGGAAGATTGAAATGGAATTTGAAACATGACGAGTGTCACCCGTCTAAATGGGCCACGTAGCAGTCGCTAGTATTCCTCCATGTGGAATCCTGTATGAGCATGGATAGTGGGGCCAAGGTTGCATAACGTAGTTAAAAGTCGGAGGACCCAAACTGGTGTTGATCACGATACATCAAGATCAACGACCATAAGGCACTGTGGGGACCCAAGTTGCACGGAAGTTAATTATCCAAGGCGGTCTCGCAATCCAAACCGCAGTTTCACCGAGGGGTTACATGTCAGTGTCAGAAGAATTGCGGGATGAAAGGCGGGTTACTCCAAAATTACCATTGCATGCCCCCGCAATTGGGAAAACGTTAACTGATGCAACGTATTAGCATCACCTAAGGTGACGTGGGAATGTTAAGAGATTAATGGTTCGGGGTGTGCGGATGTGAAATCTTTCGAAGTCCCGAAGTCATAAAACTTAGACACCTAAGGTTCCACAACGAGTGTCAGTCGTTGGATGCTGGGTAGACATGAACGGTTGATCCACCATATTGCGCAAGTTCGGTAACTCGGAACTATGAGTGATCCTTGTTTTGTGCTTTAAAAATATTCTGAAGCCGAAGTCTCGAGTAAGCACCTATTGATCTAGCGCTTGATCACGGCCCATGGTCACGTGGGTCGAGGGCTGAGAGAACAGGGGCTAGTGCCCAAAAACTGTGTTAAAGAAGGGAAAAGAGTTAGGAAGGAAGCAGGTGGGTTTTGTCTGGTTTGAACCCACATAAAAAGAATACTTAAGACTTGGAACTTTGTGATAGGGTCCAACAAAGATCTAAGAGCCATTAGCTCAGAGAAAAGAGATCATTGCACAAGAAGTGCATTGGAGAAGAAGCACAAGTTTTAAAGGATCATAGCTTTCTGCTCAAGGCTCATAAATGAGCAAGGAAGTTGTGATTTGGAAGGTCTCAGAAAGAGGAATCCAGATGTAATGGTTACATTAAAACACAAAAAGTACTAGAGATGTCTTCAGATAGAACAAAGAAGGCAAGAGAGAGACTTCTTGGTTTTTAGACGAATTTTGATTGTAATGTGTTTGTGAAAGACAGTGGTTGTAATCATGTTTTTTTTTTTCCTGGAATGAATAGAACAGAGAAAAATGATCCAATTGTACAGTGTTGATATTGTTTCATAGTTTACTGTTATTATGTGTTTTGTGAACGTATGATGTTCTTGGTGAGTGAATGAGTCTGCGAAGAAATTGAATAAGTTTTAAGTGTTCTCTTATGTAAGATATGCAAGGAGTGCATACTAAGTGCAAGGAGTGTGCGTGAGAGCCTTTTTCGACTCGAAGCTCAGAAGAGATAGCGTAGAACTTTTGTATGCAGAGTGTGCATATCAAGCACAAGGAGTACGCATAGAGGAAACTTGTTTTAATTTTGAAGGGCTCAAGAAAACAAGCATAGAGTGTGCCAGGAGGGCACCAGAAAGTCTTTTGGAAGACACAAAAGAGTCAAGTCCCTTTGAGATTGAGTAAGTTAAAAGCTCAGGGAGAAACAATGCAAGTTCGCACGCAGAGTGCAAGTGTGCGCCAGGGTGAAGTAAAAATTTCATTAACAAAAGCTCGGGAGGGAAAACACCGTCGAAGCCTTCGAAATATTTGAAATCCTTAAAGTTAGGGTGGAAGTCAAGTTCAAAAGAATTGACGCCAAGATATTTGGCAAGAAGTCATTGAGAACTTGAACGGACGGTAGGAATCCTTGGAGGGAGAAGCGTCGATAGCTGTGTGTCATTAGATCAAAAGAAACTGTGAGGAGGATAACGCTGAGAGTCATTCAGCACTCGAAAGCTCGGGAGAGGTAGCCAACCGTCGATCTCAAGGAAGATCGAACCNCTCAAGAGGAAAATGGCATGGACTAAATGATGTTTTGACTGACTCTAAACAATGCAAAGAAATGAGAATGCAAATATTTCACTTCGATGAAAGCTATATTACGAGAAGGAGAAAATGTTTATCATTTCGAGATGCACAATATCCCAAGATTTTATTAAACTCGTCGATATCAAGATCTTCAAGAAATGAGTCAAAGAGACTATACACCAATAAAAAAATTTAAGAATTCAAGACCAAAAATGCCAAAAACCATGCAATTTCGCTACTTCAAATGCAAAGATGCCCCCGATCTAATGTAAAGCAAGAAATCATTTTTTTTTGTTTCAAAGATAGCTAAAAGCAATAGCAAATCTCTTTAAAAACAAAACAAACTAAATCAATTTTCTATTTTAACACAAACTATTCAATAAAAGAAAAAGAAGTTCTTCCACTAAATAATTCTAAAGAAAAACAATGCTTTGTAACTGAAAGACACTCAAAGCAAGAGATCAAATCTTTCAAAAGAAAACATGCTAAAACAAAGCAAGGAATGGCCAAAAGCAGATTTAAAGCTGTCAAACATACTGTAAACATACCATAATCAAACCCAAAAATTCACCCCAAAACTATATCTAAGATCTGGGCAAAGAGAAAGATTGTCACTCAAAAAATTATTTAGAAATCGTCACAAGCAGTAGAAGGACACAGTGCGACGACGTCGCACTGGTTCTCATAGTAGGGTGAGAAGATGACTAAAACTTGAGAAAAAAATGAAAAGAGGACAGGGTTTTTCAATGAACCTTCAGGATCTGGGAGTCAACTTGGATCACGCAGTGACTCAAAGAATAAAAAACAACAAAAGAAGGCAAGCCAAAAGGAAAATAAGCAAAGAACAAAAGAGGACGATCCCCAGTATGGTCGCTAATTTTGTCACTAGACAAATCGGTAAGTGCTGACACAAACTAATCTCCCCAACTTCAACAAGAAATTAGAACAAAACATAACATAATACAAGCTTCTCCTTAGATTTCATTGTAATGTAAGTTCAATGAGGGATAAATGACATAGTGTTTAAACGTCGTTTGATCCTTGCTAGTGTTGTCCTTACTCCATCCTTAGGTTTGCAGAATGTTAAACCTGTTAAGAAGTACAAACCAACAAAGAAAGAGCAACAATATATATATTCCAATGAAACCTATGCATAAGATCAAGGAGTTATGAAATAAAAATGGAGACACTTTTATAGGGAAGAAATGATTACTGCATTATATTGATGAAAGTGGAGAATACAACCTATGCCTTGATGTTTCAAGGTCCCTTCCAATGGCCCTTTGCCTCAACACACACACCTTTGCTCCAATGCTTTTGATGAAGAGTATTCACAACATGACATGGAAAGCTAAAGCAAATCTATCACAAGTACAATCTTCAGCATGATTCTTCATGCATAAGCCAACCTAACTTTTCCCATGAGAGATCCCTCCTTATATAGAGTGAAGAGGGATGGATGAANCTCAAGAGGAAAATGGCATGGACTAAATGATGTTTTGACTGACTCTAAACAATGCAAAGAAATGAGAATGCAAATATTTCACTTCGATGAAAGCTATATTACGAGAAGGAGAAAATGTTTATCATTTCGAGATGCACAATATCCCAAGATTTTATTAAACTCGTCGATATCAAGATCTTCAAGAAATGAGTCAAAGAGACTATACACCAATAAAAAAATTTAAGAATTCAAGACCAAAAATGCCAAAAACCATGCAATTTCGCTACTTCAAATGCAAAGATGCCCCCGATCTAATGTAAAGCAAGAAATCATTTTTTTTTGTTTCAAAGATAGCTAAAAGCAATAGCAAATCTCTTTAAAAACAAAACAAACTAAATCAATTTTCTATTTTAACACAAACTATTCAATAAAAGAAAAAGAAGTTCTTCCACTAAATAATTCTAAAGAAAAACAATGCTTTGTAACTGAAAGACACTCAAAGCAAGAGATCAAATATTTCAAAAGAAAACATGCTAAAACAAAGCAAGGAATGACCAAAAGCAGATTTAAAGCTGTCAAACATACTGTAAACATACCATAATCAAACCCAAAAATTCACCCCAAAACTATATCTAAGATATGGGCAAAGAGAAAGATTGTCACTCAAAAAATTCTTTAGAAATCGTCACAAGCAGTAGAAGGACACAGTGCGACGACGTCGCACTGGTTCTCATAGTAGGGTGAGAAGATGACTAAAACTTGAGAAAAAAATGAAAAGAGGAGAAGGTTTTTCAATGAACCTTCAGGATCTGGGAGTCAACTTGGATCACGCAGTGACTCAAAGAATAAAAAACAACAAAAGAAGGCAAGCCAAAAGGAAAATAAGCAAAGAACAAAAGAAGACGATCCCCAGTATGGTCGCCAATTTTGTCACTAGACAAATCGGTAAGTGCTGACACAAACTAATCTCCCTAACTTCAACAAGAAATTAGAACAAAACATAACATAATACAAGCTTCTCCTTAGATTTCATTGTAATGTAAGTTCAATGAGGGATAAATGACATAGTGTTTAAACGTCGTTTGATCCTTGCTAGTGTTGTCCTTACTCCATCCTTAGGTTTGCAGAATGTTAAACCTGTTAAGAAGTACAAACCAACAAAGAAAGAGCAACAATATATATATTCCAATGAAACCTATGCATAAGATCAAGGAGTTATGAAATAAAAATGGAGACACTTTTATAGGGAAGAAATGATTACTGCATTATATTGATGAAAGTGGAGAATACAACCTATGCCTTGATGTTTCAAGGTCCCTTCCAATGGCCCTTTGCCTCAACACACACACCTTTGCTCCAATGCTTTTGATGAAGAGTATTCACAACATGACATGGAAAGCTAAAGCAAATCTATCACAAGTACAATCTTCAGCATGATTCTTCATGCATAAGCCAACCTAACTTTTCCCATGAGAGATCCCTCCTTATATAGAGTGAAGAGGGATGGATGAAKAGATTAGGATGATCCCACTAAATCAGAGAAGYGAGTGAGATCCAAACCGATCAGAGGGCACCTCATCCTTTCGAAGATTCCRTTCTAGAATCTTTGAGAAATTCACCTTTTTCCTTTGTTTGAGCATCGTTGCACCTTAAACATTAGCAACCTGCGACGACGTCGCAAGCCACTGTGGYGCAACATGCGATGATTGGGGATCGTYGCACCCTTAACACTGGCAAGGTGCGRCGATMTTCTTTGGTAGGGTTTTCAATAAGGAAAAGATGATTCCATTTCCCAGGGGAAAGTCTTATTTCTTCAATAGCCTTCAAGGAACAAAGAAGTAGACAATACACATATCATTAGTGATGACGGGTGTGATGAAAATAATGTGTAACAAGGTCCATAAAATCTATCCAACCTTGCATGCACCCTATCTACACCCCACCTAAAGTTGCACTAGGTGTACCACCCCCCATAATCCATGCTCCGCCTCTTATAATGAGGGTTAGACACCTATGAATTAGCCTTACATTGGGTCCATGGTTGTTTTTCTACTGAAGAGATGACATTGCCAACACCACCATTCTTGTCCCCTGTCCACTCCACCATGTTAAAGTCATCATTGATGACCCATTCTATATTAAGATATGATGAGTCAATCTAGTTCCAACTTGTACATTTGTCGAAGCTAGAGTTAGAAGTATATATTGATCCTCAGAGCTTGTCCTACAAAAAACCATTACCCACACACATTAATTGGATATGTTTGTGCATACTCAACAATAAAACTCTGTAAAAAACATGAGATTGTCAGAACCACACTAGAACTTCGTTGACTGTGTGTTGAAGCCCAACATGGGCCCTCCCAATAGTAACTCATCCAACATCTCAACTCAAAATCAACAGACTTGATCTCTCAAAGAAAAACCTCATTGGGTTTGGTCTTCTGCAAATATTCACAACAAATAGCTTATAGTGTGGGATAGTCACCCTTTTGACATTCTAAGATATGAGAGAACGCTTCATTTAGGGATTAGTCCCATACTTAAGCTATTGTCATTGTTACTTGACACATAATCACCCAAGGTGTACAAATGTAACTTTAAAGATCTCATAGTTGCATCCTTATAAGATTTAGGATGTAAAGAAGCACTGGTGTCTCGAAGCTGCTAATCTGCCCAACGAGGTGAACTAGGTTCCTTCGTTTTACTGGTCTTAATATTCCACCCTTTATTAACTTCCACGGCCCTTGAAACAATACTCTACAAGTGAGCAATTACAAAATAATGGGAGGAAGGTTACTTTGTGCTATAAACCTTTGAAGAAGATGGGCATGTCTCCTTTGGAAAAAGATACTCCTAACTGGCAACCTAAGCTAGAATATAAGGTTGAGTGAAGTGATACGAGGGAATGATACTTAAGTATGCCTTAGAAGCATGTTTCTCTTTAGGTTACTTTGGTTTGGGATTCTAAGGAGGGAAATCACAAACGAGGTGACCTTGGGCATCTCAAGCAAAGTAAGCATTGGGCAAATTTAGACATCAAACCTTTTGTTGACAAACTCCATAAATGGTGAATACTGAGATGAATGGGGGGAGCTTCCAATTTAGATCTACCTCCAAAGACATGTAGGTTGGCCTAGAAGGAGTTGCAACGACCATCCAAAATCAACACTTTACCATAATGATGAGCAAACAAATCCATAATGGTTGCAAATTAGTTTGAAGCCCCAAAAACTCAATTCAAAGTGGGTAATGTGCTTGCGATGTCATGAGGATTAAAGTCAAATTACCATGACTGCTAATATGCCAATGAGCTTGCAATGTTCAAAGTGCCATACTATAATACATCCCATGCAACCACATGCAAGTTACAAAGAAGGCAAAGATACTTGGACTTGAGGCCCTGATACAAGTTTAAGGAAAACCCTTAAGTCTCCGAGTACATAATAAACCATTTGTTAAAGGCCCCGTCATTAGGTATTTTTCAAAGAAAAAAGAGATTACCTCTCCTATGTTAGAGATTCCAATGACCCCATTCACACTCCTTATTGTGGTTCATACAAAAATTAAAATTCCATCAAGATTCTACGAGTTCACTTGAGATGCACCTTGGTTGTTGGTTCGAGGCTTGACTACATTCTTAGAAGTATATTTGGAGGCAACTCTAAGTGTGCCAACTTTGGGTTTGCAAAAGGATCTACACCCCCAGTGGCCTTTCGAGGCTGGATCTTAACATTACACGATTCAACACTTCAAGGGATAGGTTGTGCATGAGAGGATCCATCTGTAGCTTGTGCAATGACCAACTTGGTATCATCAAGAGACACATATGTTGATTTTTGTTGCATGCACAATGGTTGAGGATGGACCATGATTTATAAAAACAACATGAGCAATGGGATTCCGAAAATCCCCCACAACCACAAGTATAGCAACATTCTCAACAAATACTAACCCTATGTATATTCTAGTGTAACAAAATGCTGTCAACTTGGGTGGTCGTCTGATAGTTGTGAATGATCATTGAAAAAGATTGACTCTGAGCCAAACTCCCATTAAGTGACCCAGATACAAGCTTCTTATGGTCATCCACAACCAAAAGAAAACAATCATAAATTGTACTCCTATCATGAAATTTACTTCTTATCCTATACATTTGTCGCTCATATAATGGATTAAAAATTGTCTTCCCTTGATTGAATATGACCTTAGGGAGATCTTAGAAATGTTTCTCAATAAATGACAACACTCACTCTTCCCCACAAAGATTAAAACCCAAAAATAAAGAAATAACCTTTTTCAAAAGGGAAGCCTTCTTTCATTACGTTAGGAACACACAAAGGAAATATTATTCCTTACCTTATCTCTTATCTTTTAAAGAGGTTAAATGGCGTTAAATAATTTTGAACACACAAAGGAAATATTATTCCTTACCTTATCTCTTATCTTTTAAAGAGGTTAAATGGCGTTAAATAATTTTTTTGGAAAAGACAAAGTTAGTAGATATTATTCCTTACCTTATCTTTAAAGGATTAAATGGCGTTAAATATTTTTTTTTGGAAGAGACAAAGTTAGTAAATACTTCGTTCAAGAGATATTAAACATAGATAAGAATAGATTTGAGACATCAATTATAGAAATGATTTGGGAAAAATATTTATTTTGATTTTTTAAATTTTTTTCCTGTAGACATGTTGAGGTGAAGGGCGGTGAACAATATCTAGCATTATCTTCTTCTTTACAACTAGTCGTAGAGACGGGGGCCATGGCCATTATGATGACCATAAAGCCTTGCCCATTATATGGATTTGGTCGGTGCAGCAGGCCCCTCCATTTTGTCGGGAGTTATGTGTTCAGCCGAGTCAGCGGTTCAAATTACAAAATATTTGCTGGTCTGTCGGTTGGATAACCAAGAGTAGGTTGCTTGCTCTTATATAAAATTCCTACCCACTCCACCTGTACAATCTGTTTTCGCAAATTCATTTATTTGAAAGAAAACCCAAAAAGGACCTTTCATCTTTACATTCAACACTTATTGGTATTCCGCTGGCAATCGACAATCAAACGAAATTCTGTTTGAGAGTGGCGCGATGCAGAGGATTGTGGACAGCGCACTCGAAGTTGCGAAAGAGTAAGTTTCTACAGTTCAAATTCAGTAAATTATTTAGTCATTGTAATGGCCTCTACACAATTAGCCTGCAGGCTTTGCACGATGAGATTCTAACCTTCGCTTCACCGGTAAAATTCATTCAAAACAAGACCCAGACCAAGCCACAGGCATTGAATGAAAATGGTTCTGGACAGTCCTTGTTATTGCAGGAATCTACGCCATGTTTTTTTTGCAATCGGACAACGCATATATAAGGGTTTTGACACACATTTTAGGGCGAGTCTTTTTTTTTTGGTTAATTGAACTTTCAATATGATTCTTATGGGCCATTCTCTTCGTAGCGATCGCTTACAGGCTGCGTAACAGTCACCGGAACAGACTGCAGCTGGTTTGTTAGTCATGATATGCCAGAAAATGCATCTAACCAGGATCTCCAAGAGCATAGAGTGGTGAAATTTGATCTCTTCAACTTGTCCATGCTATTGCTGTAAATAATTCCTGCAAGAGCACAATCCATAACATCAATTGCACTGGATACAATGAAAGTAACCGCCATGATGCTTATTCTCAGCGTGATCCAAGGTCTACTGTCTTTGGCTACAAATTGTGGTTTCATGTGAGGTTGTCAAAGGATAGAGTATGTAAGCGGCTAGACCATGAGGATCGAAAATTTATAAGTGGCCAGTGTGGACCATAATTACCATATCGGAGATATCCGAATTCGAATTTGGATTCAGTACAATTCAGAAAAAAACATATTAGAAAAATATTAGTTGAAAAAAAGTCACAGTAATATGAATATTTTTCCAAATTATTCAAAATTTTAGAAAATCTTGTGTCTTCTCAAAAATGATACTTCTTTCAGTATAGTGCCGAATGTATTCTACTGCTGTTTGTATTTGCAAACGCCTATGACAGTTTGTATTTGCAGTTTTGAAGGAGAAATGTGCATTTTTAGTCGGAATGATGTTTTTGAAGCGATAGGGTTTCCGTAAGAATCCAATCCGTATTTAGGGAAAATTTGGCCTAATCGAATTCCTTGTCGAAATTCTGTATGAAAGACCTGATTTGGCGTAATGCTGCGACTATGGTGTGGACCTCCGAAGCCAAAGAGAGAATGTGGGTGCCAAATAAGCATGCAGCTTCATATGTTCAAGATCATGTTCATTATTTAGGCTCAGGAATTCAGCCCCGAATCAGAGATAAAGAAAGTGTAGAATTCTCTTTGTGGAAATTACTACTATTCGTCATACAAGCACCAGATAAGTGCATGAACAACATTCCAAACTAACCATGAAGAGCTTGCCTACGAACTTTGTGTCGGTCATGAGGTCCAAACCCCTCATGTCACACGATAACAAATTTAAGATTTCAATTTGAACTGGGCAAGCTCAGCTCTTATACAGGAATTAGGATAGAAATATCATAGAATATGGACGTCAGCCTTGTTGTTTACATTGAATGACGAGAAGGGTGCAGAGTAGTTCCTTGTATGGGTAAATTGCCGATACCAAGGAAGGCTGTTAAAATACTTGTCACAATTTTTAGGGCATCATAAGCTTCTAGGTGATTGTATGCACCTAGAAATCACAGAAAATTGCCCACGGAGTAATTTATTCTCTCTGTGAAGTAGTAGAAGGTCTGAACTTTGGCACACAAGTCCTCAGTTTTTGGAGTATCATAATAGTTGTCAGGATACATTGCTCTCCTTAAGAGCATCTTAATTGTTCCTAGGAAAACATGCCGCCTTGGATAGATCATTACAACCAAATTGTACCACTTGGGGTCTTTATGAAATAGTTGTAGAACTGCAAGAAAATTTATCAAAAAGTATGTGAAGAATAATCTCCTTAGTACCTTTTCACATGAAAATAAGTAGAATAATCAAATCTGAGTAGCTTTCCTGTAAATTTGTTCACCCTTGCATATGCTAGCTTGACATGTGCTAGAGGACAGTTCTACATTTGCTCAGTTATAACTGGTGGATTCATATGATGCATGTTTAATGTCACTCACTTTTCTATAAAAGGGCAGGATGTCTCCTGAACAACATACAACAGCATCATTACAAAAAGTGCCAAATTCAAACACTATTGACCTAGAATAGTACTTTTGTTTTAGGTATTAAATAAAGTGACTTAAGATATTAGTTAAGTCACATTTCCTTTTTAGTTACATAATGCTGGTTGCCACTAACCTACGTCTCTCTAACAAGACAATTTTGTATATCATATTATTACATTGAATAATATCATGTCTCTCTCCTCTCTCTGCAACGTTTCTTCCAAAGTGTATGTGAAATCTTTACATGGTATGAGAGCCAAGTACATTGTTGGCATCTGGAAGAGTTAGAGTCTCACACCAAGGCATTTGAGGATTCATGGTGAGGATTAATCATTAAAGCACTGTGGGCACATTAATGTGGCCAGGTATTGTGGTACACAGGAGGTAGAATTGAAGCAGGGCACATAGACACAAATTGAAGCTCAAGGTGCAAAGGGAAGTAATAATAATTTTATAAATTATAAATTTATTATTGACTAAATAATTATTAAAAACATAAATATATCCCTAGGTCTAAACTTTTAAATATTTAAAATTTAAAAGAAGTCTATTATAGGTGATAGGTAGATGGAAGCTCCAGTAGATCAAATAAACTCAGGCCAGCAGGGATTTAATTTGTAGTGTTCCGTAACCTTGAAAATTGAGACATGACTAGCTACATGGAGAATATAATTGCAGATTAACCAGAAACAAGAGACGATAAGATAAAATCTGTAAAGAATCAAGATACCCTTGTATATTGATGATGCGAAGAAGAATACAACGTTCACTTGCTTCTTAAGGTGGGGCGACCTCCCACTAAGCAGAGCTCCAAATACCATAGTTTTAAAAATCGAAACCGACACCGGAACCGGTCGAGGGTCCAACCTGAACCGGAACCGGAACCGGTAATGAACTGGTCGAACCGGTTTTTTAAAAAATACATAAAATATTTAAATTTTAACGAAAAAAATATATTTTTAAGATTTTAAATCATGTTTCCAAAACATAAGAGACAATTAGAGACAACATATCCAAAGTATGCTCATGAATATATCAAAACGACACCAAGTGCAATACATATCTAGAGATCGGAACATAAATACATAATCAAGGAGGCTCTAAATGGCCTCTACAACATCAAATAACATACTAAGTTAGAGTCACTGATACTATAGGTGGGAATGCCAATGACAAATACAAAATAGCCATAGGGTAGATACTAGAACCGTAGATAGGAGAATCTCATAGCTCATGAGTCGTGACTGTCAGTAGTCCTCCATGTCATAATCATCAAGATTGGCATCACTACCACTGCTCTCTCCTCCATCCTCCTCCCCTATATCCAATGCAATCCGTGCATTTGTTGATGTGGACTCTGGAGGATGACCCTCAAGAGGATCACCATCATCAAAAGTGACCGGCTCTAGCACTAGTTCATTAAGATCCAAGTTGGCTAATGCCAACTCAACACTGTTGTTCAAACTTCAAACCCATATCATCA
>JZKD02S1611371.1:620683-639832 GCA_000966675.3 Picea glauca | reverse complement strand
AGGACCTTAACATAATTCTTCCTACGTAAACTTAGGAAATCTTAAACTTGATAAATTAAACACATGACATGCAAAAAAAACTGGGGAGAGAAGAGATACTTCAATATTATTAACTTTGTGTTATAGAAGACATTACATAAGAGAGAATATATAAGTTAGAAGACAATTTAAGTAACTATAAAAGTAACATGTGACTAATTTGACATTAGTCACTTTAGTCTTGAATTAACATAACTTTATAACATTATATTATGATGTATATAATTTAAAAAAGTACACGACCACTGTTAAATACTCTAATAATCTCTTGTAATGGTCAAAGTTCAAACTAGAAATGATCCCAAGCTTATCTTGAAATTTTACAAACTTATTTGGATTGAGAGGCTTGGTAAGAATGCCTGCAGTCTACTTCCGAGTTGCACAATATTATAGCTCTATGTCTCCATTCTCCATTAGCCATCGAATTCAGTGACAAGTTGATCCAAGTGGCCATCCAGGGCCGTCTAAAAAATAGTCATGATATTGGTAGTTTTAGAGTAATTTTTCCAACACATTTTTCAGGGCTTTCCCATGCGTTTTGGGGTTAATCATGGCCAAACTCAAGGAGCCAACTCATTTTGCTAGTGTTATTGCCATTGAGCTAAGGAAGACCAAATCAGAGCATTGAGTGAAAAGTTATGATCTTGGCAAGGCTCTCCTTTTGCTTAGACAACTTAGATTTATCCAGCTTAGCAATCACACTCAACCATAATCATGCTAGCTCTAGGGTTCTTGCATTTTAGGGTTTTTGCTTCTTAGGTTTGTTTCACATTATTATAAAATGTAGTTTTAGCCAATTGTTATGGTTTTTTTGTGAACGAGCATACCTGTCACATTTCTTCTTAGAGATAAGATATGACCATTCTAGCCTTTTTGTATTGCTATACATATTGCAACTTTTTCCACCGTTTGATTCATTAATAGAATTTGGTTTTTGCTGTAATACTTTGCTTTCAAAATTGTATTTGTGTTCTCTTTGGAATATTGCCTGTTCGTCCATTTTGGTCTCAATCCAATCTAGATCACTAGTATCAGATTAGGATTATCTTTGTTGTTTTTCCATGTATGTCCCTTACAAGGTTAGGGTATAGGGAGTTGGGCCTTGAACTAATTGAGCCTAGTGAAGGCTTCCCTCGCAGATCGAAGTGACCTCCCATGGTAGGCAAAAAGAAAGATGATGGAGGAGAGATCCTATCAAGTTGTTTCTCTAGGAAGCCCTAGAGTGATAGAGGAACGAGAAGATGGACCAATTCACTCAGCTCCTTTGATGACTCCCAATAGGGATGGTGGTTCCTTTGACAAGCAATGATTTTGGAGGAACGACACCCTTCAAGGTGCAAGTTAATTTTGATATCCCTCTATTTGAAGGTAAGATAGATGCAAAATCTTTGGAGAGATGGTTAAATGTGCTAGAGGGTTATTTCTTTGTTCACAAGTTTTTCATTAATGAGAAAATTTCTATTGAAAGATGATGGAGCAAGAGATCCTATCAAGTTGTTGCTCTAGGAAGCCCTAGAATGATAGAGAAACAAGATGATGGACCAATTCATCCAGCTCCTTCTATGATTGCCAACAAGGATGGAGGCTCCTTTGGCAAGCTGTGATTTCGTAGGAACAACACCCTTCAAGGTACAAGTTAATTTTGATATCCCTCTATTTGAAGGCAAAATAGATGCAAAAGCTTTGGAGAGATGGTTAAATGTGCTAGAGGGTTATTTCTTTGTTCACAAATTTTTCAATAGCGAGAAAATTACTTTGCACTCCCAAAGGCCCTTCCCCATGTCAAATATTGGTAGGATACTTACTGTGTGCAACATGTGGGGTATGATTCTGAACTGTATTCCACAAAACCTACATGGGGGTATTTCGTTTATGCCCTCAAGGAGGAGTAGCTACCTCTTGGAAATTATGAAAACCTGTACATGAGATGGACAACCTTGTGCCAAGGTAAAAACTAGAGTATGTTGGAGTACGCTGATGCATTTCATACCCTGTGTACAAAATTGGGCATTTGGGGTTTGAGTGGCATTTAGTTTTAAAATACCACAGTGGCCTACACAGAGCATCCAAATAGAAATGGGGTTTAAGGGTAGCAAAGGAAATATTCTCTTCATCGCCAAACTAGTTTACTACAAAGTATGTCTCCAATCACTGCAACCAATCTGGAAGTGCTTCTGCATTGATGTCATGCTGGAATTGAGGGATGCTGAGATTCATTTCTACTTTAAACCCACTGCGGCCATTGAATGCAGTCTGTGCATAATTTGTGGCATAAAGAAATTAAGTTGCATTATTATGTGGGCAAATATTGGTCATACATGTCTTCTTGTTGTTTCTAGAAGGCTTTATTGGCGATGGTTAAAACATGTACAGGGGTATTAGAATCGCTCTGAGGAGAGAGGTGCCAGTTGGTAGCCATTTGAGAGTGGGTGCATTGTGAATGAAGGTGGTCTACAGGACTTGTGGGCAGAACATTGTGCATCCTGTATGCGTACCTAGTCCAAACGGTTGTGTAATGCTAATGACTTCTATGCTGTGATACAAATTGGTCCATTCACTGAGATTTGCTTAGGTTACAACCATGGTTTCTAGGGAATGTCGAGGTTATAATGTGTGTGCATGTGCATGTGCAAGCAGATGATAAGTAAACAAGAAGGCAGCCAAAGATGCATCTTACTTGGAATAAATCAACTTTATATTATGCAGTTGATCAGGTTACTTGTACATTGAGTGCAAGAGACTGGAATGGAGATGCTTTCTGAGCCAAGTCCTGAGAAGGGTTGTGAAGGCAAAGTCTTGTAAAGACAACTGAGAAAACTTAGTAGTCTGAGGCTCTGAGCGCTGTGCCTTTGTCATCACACACTTTTATAAATCGCATGAAAAATACATTGTTAGAGATCCAATCCAAAAATTATGGTAGTCGTCATTGCAGTTTAATTAACAGTCACTGAAGTAGTTCATTTTCTCTTATGACAGTTCACATTCTTGCATTGATTTGCATTCTGCTGTTGTGGCTAGCTAACATTCTGCAGAAAAGGTTTGCAGCTAATTGGTGTTTCACAAATAAGGTTTGTGGATATGGGATGTTTGCAGCTAACTGAAAGTTCTGCAAAGATGGTCTGTGGCTTTGGTATGGTTGCAGCTGTGGGTGCGATTGTCGAGAATGCCTACAACTTAAAATTTGGTCTCAGAGGTGCCGCAAAGCAAGTTCTCAATCACTGAAAGGAGAGTGTTTGTGGGTTCCACAAGAGGGGACATGTGGTTGCAGCTAGAGAAAGTTTGCATTGTCACTGAGGTGAGGTTCGTGGGTGTCTGCAAGGAGAACTGCTTTCAGGTTCACTGAAGCTTGCAATTGTGGAGCTGCTGCTACAAATAGCAGGATGGTGGAGGCTTGTAGAAGTTGTTAGTCAGCCCTTGGCTTTAATTGACAGTTCTTGATAGATAAAACTCTATCAGTGGATGTCATAGTCATTCAGGATATTGAAAGCCATTGTGTTATGTTTTAGTGAATCGTAGTAGTTATCTGCAAATCACAGAAACCTAGTTCACATGAAAATATGGGAAGGCTAAAAGCAGGTCAACATAGCTAACATGCATGGCCATGGTGGGAGGTAGAACTGAAAGGAACCACAATTATAGTAGTAGTAAAGTTAAACTGTAACTTTAGATAGAGCTAACTTAAATGGGATTGCAAGTTAAAATTGACAAAAGGCAATATTAAGTGCAATCAAATACTTTAGTGCAGGTGAAAGGAAAAGAGAGGAGAAAGTATTGGATGTCTCCTTATGCACTATTTTCTTAGTCTATAGGGCATTTATTCAAACTTTCAGGGAAATGCTTATTTCATTTCATGGTATCACTAGTTTTTCAGGTTAACGCAGATTTTTAATTTTTTTTTTCAACTTGTCTAGTATTGCATCTTGATTTTTTCAGCCTACTGCTCACGTTTTAGTTATTATATGGTAACGTGTTTTAGTTGTGAATGATAAAGCTTTTGTTCCTAGATGCCAGATTCACTGGCCAAATATGCTGCTTGCTTAGGCTGCTAACTTAATAATACAGTTGGTTCTTGTTGGGCATATTTATGAAGCTTCTCATAATCTTACTGGCATTTTCTTGTTCAAATGCAACTACTAAATGTGAAGATGGGTTGAGATGTGTTCTGTTTTCTGTTTTTCACAACCAGGAGTGCTTTTTAAATGTTCAGACTTCAGAGGTTTTTGCCTATTGTTAGTTTATTTTGAATTAACTTATGAGGATTTATATTTTGTTGATATATTTTTGCAGGTCAGTGAAAACGTTTGCACAAGAAACATTCAGTAACATCTTACGATTAATCAATGGGATTTCTGCCCTTGTTCTTGCTGTATTACCAGGGAAGGCTGGTATCTTGGAAGGTATTCAGGGATGGGAGTTGAGACCATCTTTTCAGGCCCCTCGCCTCCCACGGTGGATGGAAGAGTAAGTACTAAGTACTGACCATACAAATGAATGGTTACATGATTAGAATGGAACCAAAAATTGTGCAATGAAGTGAGATAATTAACTTGATGATGTTAGGCCCAAATGATTTATTGTTTCTTAGGGGAAGGGTCACCTGCTAAATAGATTGCAATTAGCAATTGGTAGTTGAGTTATATAAATTCTTGATTCTAATTGTTTCCATGTTTGAAATTCAGGTTTGACATGAACTCTTGGTATCTTGATAATAGATATAGACATATGATAGGGCATTAACCCTTTTGGTGTTCTATGTATTTAACGTTAACCCTGCCTGCAAAAAGAATTAATCCAAGTTCGTTAAAAGTATAATTGATTCTCATTCTATTTCTCATTGTATCAGTCTCAAACTGACTCATTCTGTTTCTTCATGCCTCTAGAAGCATGTATTCAAGGACTGAGGACATTTTGCTTCATTTTATATCATTTTTCAGGCAAAATCTTTAACAAATTTTTCACACATTTTATATTATTATTATTGTTATTATTATTATTATTATTATGGAAGCACTTTGAGAAACATGCTCTTAGGTAGTGTGCTGCTAAGAGTAAACTTCCTTCAGATTAGTGTTGGAATATAATGTAATGTCCCTTTCCAAATAGGAGCTCTAGAGAGGAGGATTAATGGTCTAAACAACCCCGTTAGACTATAGCCAGGGCCATAGAGGGTTAAGCAGGGTTACTAGAGGTCGCTTTAGTCGAGGGTGTTATAATTCGAAAGTGACATTGAGCTAAAAGTGACTAAAAACGCTTTTAAGTCAAAATGAGCTAAAAATAAAACAGATAAAGCTAAAAATAGGTCAACAGTGAATTAGGGTTTCAACAACGAATTAGGGTTTCAGGATGCTATAAAGGAAGGGTAAAGCGAACTAATTCAGCATTATGAAGAATTTGACTTGTCATTGAGGAGAGAGGCGCATATCAGGAGAGAGAGCTTTGTGGATTCCAGGAGGAATACACCCAGTGGTTGATTTAGGTGTTGAGAGACACACCCTAGTCATCGGGGAAATCACACAGATCTTCCATCGATCTTTAGCAGCAGTTACACAGGTTCCAGCTGCAAGGGCGCACTTATTCAGGGTGAGGGCGCAACTTCTGAGGAGGTTTAGTGAGTCGACTTGTCCCAGCCAGGGAGAATCCAGAGATTCCCTTCCGACCCAGTTGAGAGGAGGGCAAGGCGCATCTATTGCCTGGTTTCCCGTCAGATTTCGATGGAGAAATCATCTTGGGTGCATTACTTAGCCATTGAGGGTGGGACAGTTGGGGAGGACACATTTGTGATTCTCGAGAGATCATCAGATTAGATCCAGGGAAATCCTTCCGACCCATTTCAGAGGAGCCTAGGGCGCTCAGTTTGAGACCCTTATCGGCCGATTCCGACGGAAGAATAACTAAGGCACAATTTCTAGCAGCAGTTGGGGCGCATTTCCCCAAGGGGATCCATCCGGGGTCCATACAGATTGTCAGAGGGTCGATCTTCAGTTGGTCAGCTACCGAGAGTGTGCATGAGGTCATGGCGCATTGTTTGAGATAGTTCCCGGGTAGATCTGAGGAGTTTAGACACCAGGGCGAACTTTCCAGACTTGCAGCAGTTGCCGTAGCATGCAACAAATCTTATAGCTCATCCATTGATCCAACAACTTTCTTCTATTCTGGGTAACATTGTTTTAGTTTGCTTATTGTATTCCGGCTAAGATCCTTTTGTCTCTGATCTAGTCAAGAGATTTATTTTTATTCAGTTGCATATGGCATTGTAAACCGCAGAAATATCATAATATATGGTTTGCAGTCTTTTGTCTCATTTACTATTTGTATGCTCATTTATATGCTACAAACAATTTCATGCAACATTTCCTAGACTAGCTGGATCTGGGATATTATAGTGGCATCAAAGCTTAGTCTTGCCAGCCTGTGACTAAAGATGATGAGTTCAGCAGGTGACCCAGAGGGTCGTGAGCATGTAGGTGACGAATATGTCACTTACAACAGACGCAGGGAGAGGAGATCTAGACTTGATTTCCCCCCTTTTCCTCCCAGTTCAGAGGAAGAGGCACCCATGGAAGCAGAGAGAAGGACAGAGCATGAGGTAGAGCATGAGACAGAGAGGATGTTGGGAGACAGATATGAGAGACTAGAGGGCAGTGGCAAGGCCCCCATGGAACCAAAGGCAACCTTCATGCAGGTACTCAACAATCTGGTAGGTAGTCAGTCAACAGGCCATGACTCAGTCTTTGGCACAGATGGCTGATAGATTGGCTATAGGGGGCACCCAGGGCACACAAGCCCCACATGTAGCACAGGGGAACTCAGGGGAAGACAATAGACCCCAATCACCTACTCACACATACACCTCTTCGAGTAAGATTCCCAGGCCATTGTTCCCCAGTTTCCAGAGGGCACCCTCAGCAGCAGCACAACAACTGATACCATAGAGGCCACCCACTCAGGAAGAGGACATTGCAGAGTACAGGAGGGAGTATGCAGGATTGGGCCGTGACTTCCATTAGGACATGACCCTGGTCGAGTACTATGGACTCAGGCTCAGGAATCGGCCCAGAGAGCCTCAGAGAGGAGGAAAACAACAACAACAACAGGGACATAACCTGGATTTCATTCGGAAAGTTGGTAAACTTACCATACCTTCTTTTGCGGATCATCCAAATGCACTGTCAGAGCTTGGGTACAAAAACTAAACACGTACTACAAGCTCAACCAGATGACCGAGACAGAGGCCATCAGTTTCGCTACCCTACACTTGGAGGGTGAGGCACACGAGTGGTGGCATCATGGACGGGTGACGTTGGGTCACAATCACATCACTTCTTATAGGGAGTTCACAGAGAGACTCATGGATAGGTTTGACAGGAGGGATCTAGAGATCCATTTTAGGGATCTAGCCCAGTTGAGACAAACTGACACAACAAAGGTATTCATCACAGAATTTCAACGGATAGCAGTGGTGGTGACAGATATCTCAAAGCCCAGATTGATTATGTTGTTCACCGAGGGGCTCACAAAACCCTTGAGAGGTTGGGTGAAGGCATACAGGCCTCACACCTTGCAGGATGCTATCTTACGCACTCGAGATTTGGCAGATTCAACGCCAAAGACTAAACCCTTCGTACCACAGAGAGACTGAGACAGGAAACCATTCCATAGAGAGTGGAAGGGCAAGGAGAAGTTGGATGATGAGACGAGGCGAGAGCTTATGAGGAAGAAGCTCTGCTTCACCTGTAAGGACCCTTGGGTCCCAGGCCACAGGTGCATGGGCAAGGGAGAGATCCATTATATTGAGGTGGCAACAGATAGTGTGGACAGTGAGGAGGAGGAGGAGCATGACAGTGGATCCACTAGCTCATAGGAGGAGCCATCACAGGCAGAGGAGCAACCTCCCCGTAGACCACAGACACCGGCAGGGACCCACCCATCGGTAGTACCATAGCCTTCTGAGCAGGCTAACAGACGAAAACCAACAAAGGGAGGAGTCATAGCAACCCTTTCTGGTGTTCCCCGGTATGACACCCTTCGAATCAGAGGGATTATTCAGGGACATCGGGAAGTCAACCTAATAGATGGTGGGGCTACCCACAACTTCATTGATGCTTCATTAGTATCGAGGTAGGCACTTTAGACAGAGGAATTTGAGGGGTTTGATGTTGCAGTAGCAGATGGCCATACAGTGGAGTGTTTGGACATAGTTCCGGACTTGGAGATAAAGTTAGGTAACTACACCGTGAGAGACACATTTTATGTAGTTGATCTATTTGACACAGATGTGGTGTTGGGAGTCCAGTGGTTGATCACATTGGGAAAAATCACCACCAACTACCAAACCTTGGAGATGGGGTTCAGAGACACTGACGGGAAGAGGATTGTACTGAGGGGCATGTCGACCGAGCACCCATGATAGTTTTGGCCAAGAGGATGGAGAGGATCTTTAGACTTGGGGGGGTAGCATATGCCGCAGACACAAAGGGATTCAGAGGGACGACAATAGTATCAGACAAAGATTAGGAACTTGTTGGGATGACATCAATAGGTTTTTGGTTCGAATCCACCAGGGAGACTGTTGATTTTTCAATTTTCAAGGTTAAGTATGAATGTTGCAACAACCAAGATCACAAGAAGAAGCACCATGCACAAGAACACAAGAAGTATTCCGGGAAACCCTTCTCAACAAGGGAAGAAAACCTAGCCAAATCCTTTGCTATATTCTTCAAGAGAAAGACCTTCACCACCAAGATAAAACCTAGTAGACAAGAGGGTGCTCAAACCCTAGAAGACTAGTGCCCAAGAGAAGTGCGCACTTTTCCCAAGAAGGTGTACTTGCTGAATTTTCCAAACTCACTTGAAAGATATGATTCCTCAATGGGGAATTTACCTTTACTTATACTAACCTGAACCTGTCAATAGAAGTGTCGATTGGCACAACAGGGCTGACCTCACTAGCTTATAATATAATTAATATTAACCAGATTAATTATCTTGAAATTTGTGCCCTTCTTGGGAGTTATGGCTGAAATTTTAGGCACACTTTCTCTTGGAGGCTAAAATTTGCAACTTGGATCATTTCTTGGTGAAGTTACTTGGCATTCTAGGGTTTTATGGCTTGATTATTCTCGGTGAAGTAAGTAAATCTGCAATTCTTCATTTTATTGGAATGGTTTATGGTAAATTTGCTTATTCATGTTAAAGATTATGAAATCGCTTGCTTGACAAACCCTAGGAGTAAATGACTTAATTTGCTACTTCTTTACTTTTCATTTGCTAGACCTTGCCAAGAAGATTTTGACCTAGGTAAATTTCTAGAGCCCTAAATACTAGCACTTTAGAAGTCATTATCTAGTCAATTGTTGCTTCTAGTATCTTACAAAAATCTAAGGAAGGAAGATTTTGCTAGAGCCTAAAATTGCTTACACTTTTAACAAGTTTATCCTTAGGGTTTGGATGTTTGAGGCCTTGAAGAGCCAACACCTCTTCTATCCATCTCTTATCCTCAGGTAAGTATAATCATTGTGTCATTTCTTCCTAGAGAAAACCGTCACCTATAGACTGCATTACCCCAGAAAGGCACTAGTCTACTCATCACATTGATTGATTGATCGAACAAGCTTTCAAACTATCTTCCTTGAAACATTCACTAACTTCTACTAACCTTAAACTAGACTAATTCATTGACTAACTTGTTGCAAAAGATTGCTACAACCTTCTAACAACAACAAATTTATTTCAAAAGTGACATTAAATGCTGGTTAAACATTGCCAATTTTGCTTGTGACAAGTAGTCATCATTCTGCTAGCCTAGAGCTACATTTTCTTGCCTTTTTGAAGCAATTTCAAGGCATAATTATTGTGGCTGTTACAAAATACTTAATGCTGTTGTAAATAATTACATTGCTGCAGTTTTATATCAGCTTACTTATTTTTCAGAGGTTCATGGTCTTATGAGGCACTAACATCATTTGGTACGTGAAAGTTGCCACTCTTTTCTATTTGTTGTCTTGTTCTGGGAAGGTACACCTTATTTACCTTTTGCTTCATCTCTATAAGACACGAAGAACCTTTGATTTGAGTGACCAGTGAGAGGGGGAGACTTTCTTGCATCTTTTGCCTTAGTCATCAGCCCTTTAGGTCACTAGGGATGTCTCCCTTGGGTTACTTTGACATACTCCTAAATAGAAAGGGGTTTCTTGTTAAGGTGACAGTGATAGGTCACCCCTTGTTACACAAATCTTGCATCCACTTGCCTTGGGCTTTGGGCAAGTACAGATTGTGCGATAACAAACCTCTCTTGGCCCCTTGTGCCCTCCTTAAGCCATCCATAAGGAAACCTAAATGGGGATGGCTAGGATCATCCCAAGCCATCCCTAATCAATGGTTGAGATCATCCCACAATAATCTCAGTCAAAACCCACTTTGGGTTAAGTTCCCTAAGTTCACTTTATGTCTCCTAATTCAGCCACAAAGTGAATTAATAGTCACTTTAGGCTAAAATGACCAAATTTCACTTTTGACTTAAGTCTCCTAAGTTAAAGTGAAATTAGACATAAAGTACAAGGTACAAAGGTACCAACATCTCCCTGTTGTGGTTAGAGGCTCAAAACCACAAGGGAACCATTTCCCAAGGTACACCAAAACTCAACAAGGATAAAATACAAATATAATACATGTTCACCAGACAGTCTCATCAATTCCTCTCTGCTGAGAAGATATTGTCCCTAATTTCTGCTATAGCTGGGGTACAACCCTTCCAACAAAGGACAGAATAATCCTTGGGTTTGGTGTAGCTAGGGTTGTTAGACAGACCCGTGTCTTGACTAAAAGGAGAGTGCTTCAATCAGTGGCAGAATGTCCTGTCAAAGAGAATATGTTCATGAAAGAGTGTTGGTGGAGTTCCTCCTCACTCAAAAGAAAAACTTGAAGAAGCATGCTGAAAACCAAGAAGCAGAAGCACTAGTGTAGAAGGAACATGAACAATAGGAACACAAGTGGTGGAGTACTCAAATTTGTTAACTCATTTTGCTTCATAACTGTCACATGGTGTAAGCAAGTGGTAAAGTGAATCCTTGTTTGAAGCAAGATGAGAATATGGAGGAATATGATGATCAAGAAGTCCTCCGTGGTTAAGTTGGAAGATCCCATGACCTGTTGGGTGAGTAGAAGACTTCAAGGGAAACTCTAAATTGAGAAAATTAGATAGGTCCATTGATGAGAGTGGTACCTAAGATGATGATGTGGAGATGAATTCTGGATGAATCTCCAACACCATAGGTTCACTGTGTAGTGGACTCAAAAATATCTGCTGCATGTCATCTATCTGAGCAACTGGAAGAATTGGTAGTTAAGTATGTCTGTAAAATAGGAGGTGTAGGAATGGATTGCGGTTGGGGTTGCTACAGCTCATGAGATTCTTCGGTCATGTTGGTATAGACAAGAGGAAAATCAGGCAAGAGGGAAAATGCTGGAGCATGATGATGATCATGATCAAATGCAAGAGGTGTGGACATTATAGGGGAAAAGATCTCTTGATTGGAGACCAATAGTTGTTGGAGAACCTGCTGCATTGTTTTGAACATGGCCATCATTTTTTCCCATGTGGATCTGAAACTGTTGTTTCTATTGTGCAAATCTTTTTTGTTGTTGTGCAAGAGCTTGCACAAAAATCTGATTTTGTCATTGTAGGTGTGCAATGAAGCAAAGAAAGTAGATCTAGGATTTGTAATAAAAATAAGAGAAGCTTACACTCAATTGGATCTCTCTTTTCCATGAGAGTTGTGAAGCTGAACAAAACCACAGCTTAAAACTGTCGTAAATTCCTCATTACTGTTCAGAATTTCTATGATGAACCAATTTGGAGATGACATCCAAAATTGCCTCTGATGGCATTGGCGTGACTTCAATCTGGTTCCTAGGTCAGAAGAGAATTGCATCGTGAAATAGGGTTCTGACAAACATTGAAGGTTGATTTCTTGAGGTTATAACTCATTTAATAATGCACAAAGTCACTATTATAACCCCAATCTGGAAATGGACCCAAACCTTTGCACCTGATGGCACTGATTTGACTGGGATCGGCTGCACTAAAACGATATTACAGCTGCAAAGAGAGCTCCAAATCTGCAACCAGTTGATGTGAGCACAAAAATCTGACTCTTATTGAAGAACATAGATCTAACAGAGGGTAAGAGGTGGAGACCCTCTAGGGAGGCTAGATCTATGACCTTGTTCCTAAGAAGCCGGATGGTGTTAGATCTGTTAAATTTCCATAAACCCTAGTCATGGCAATTAATTCCTAGTAAATCCTTTCTGAAATAGAAAACAGATCTACTGAATAAAAACACACTGAGATTTTTACCAGGAATTGCAACAGAAGTAAAACAGGAAACCAAATACATCTACAAAGATAGTTTTGGGTAAATACCCCTGGAGAAAAACCCCCAAGGGAAAACCAGCAACAAGATGATTTTATTATGATAAAAATCAGGGCTCTCGTAAAAGGGAAAATGGCCCATTGAGAGAAAAACAAGCTACAGAAAAATTCTGATTTGCTGATCTGCAGAAACCCCTGCCTGAAACTGCTGCCCAGAAAATCTGCTGACTGTAAGGCCGTCCTGGCTGCTGTACGGCTGCTGCTGCTCCAGACTGTACGCCTGTTGTACGGCCTGCAGCAGCAACAGCAGCCGTGCAGCCTTGCAGCAGCTGCCGCCGTACAGCCATGTGGCAGGGCCGTACAGCAGCCAAGATGGCTGTACAGCAGGCCATATAGTCAGCAGATTTTTTCGGGCAGGGGTTTCTGCCGATCAGCAAATCAGGTTTTTGCTGTAGCTTGTTTTTCTCTCACTGGGCCATTTTCCCTTTTACGGGAGCCCTGATTTTTATCATAATAAAATCATCTCGTTGCTGGTTTTCCCCTGGGGTTTTTTTTCCAGGAGTATTTACCCAAAAATATCTGTGTACATGTGTTTGGTTTCCTGTTTTACTTCCACTGCAATTTCTGGCTAAGAATCTCAGTGTACTTTTATTCAGTAGATCTGCTTTTTATTTCAGCAATGATTAACTAGGAATTAATTGCCGTGACTGGGGTTTAAGGAAATTTAACAAGATTAATTGCCGTGAGATGAAAACCCTGGAGGTGACTAGATCTGGAGTCTGGGATCATTTGGCTCCGATTCCAATTGATATGAGCACAACACCAATATGAAAATGCTCACACACAAGAGAATATAAGAGTGCAAGTATGCAAGTATTGGAGATGAGATTTCCAGAACTGTACACATCTGTACACATTGGTATTAAGAATATATACAGTGTAAAACTGTGGGAGAGTGAACAAGTTTGACCATGTCTCCAATAAAATACAATAAAGTTGGTGAGTGATAAATTTAGACTAAGTCGCCAAAAGAGATAAGGATAAAGTACAAATATAATACATGTTCACTAGATAGTCATCAACCTCATATTCCCACAAGCATGACTCTTTGTGGAAACATTTGATTCCAGTGATGTTGGGTTCTTTGGAAAGAGGGTTTCAAGAGCTTTCCCACAACATATATTATGCTGTTTTTCTTCTCAGAATTGCAGATATATGACAATCTAATTACAACTTGAATAAAAAGACACAAGTCAAGCTGTAATTAGATTGTAATTGCTCCTGTTATTTTTATGCCGTAACTTACCCTTCTCCATGATGTAACTATTTGTTCTATGAAGTAATACATGACACCTTTCTCAAGAAACAAAAACAAAATGCAACTTGGAAAACCGTGTTCCAGTCAAAAGCACAAAAATAAAAGTTTAGCTGTAGCAAGAATAACTTTCCACATATAACTCCGAATCTAGTCAGACTTGTTCTGCTGTGAGAAATGCTATTTAAGGTGTTTGCTGTGGGATGGTTTTGACCAAATAAATGAAATTTTGGAGCATTAGCTAGTAAGTTGTGAGTTTATTGACTGTGGGTCAAAGCAGTCATCCACACCAGCAGAATAGTCATATCAAGACTACTATCTTGTGCCAAAATTGAGCATGGTAGAGGCCAAATGAGCACATGAAATCTGAAGAAAATTAAAGATCTTGAGGAGTACATCATTTATGACTTTTGAATCATCCCCCACACAATAAGTTCAGAGATCTTCATTTCAAAGATAAGTATCAATTTAATATAAATTTTTCTATGATTTAATGAAGAATCCTTGTTACGGTTTTGTATTCTTTCGAAGATACCTTGTTAGTGTTGTTTTATATTCTTGCAAAATTAGTTTCTTGATTGCAAAGAGTCTGCATGCATGTGGTTAAATTTGTTCATAACATCATCTGACAGTGTTTAAAAAAGGCTTGATATACTCTGTTTCAAAGAAGTGGGCTAGGTACAGTACAGGTGGTGTCAGAGGAAAATAAAGTTGGGAAAATTGAGAACCCACACCAAGTGAAGGTGCAGGTACATTCCAAGTTGTATAAGAGTAGTTGGGTACAATACAAGCATACCCCTACTTTGGCTGGAACTGTGTGGTTGTATGATGTATTTTCTTTTGTGCATTAATGAAGTATAAGATGCATTTGTTTCAAAATAAAGTATCTTATATCCTGGTTTAAGGCAAATTGACTCGTCTTTGATTGGTTAGCTGATTAGCCCCAAATTACCATGCAAAAATTCTTCATCTCAGTCCTCCACACATACTAATTTTTTTGTTTCTCTGGTTTTAATATACAAAATCTCCTTTTTGGTTATTTGTTTTTCTCAAAGGCCCAAAGAGGGACTACCAATGTCTGTACTCTCTTTAACATGTTTCATTTTCTTTGCGTAGCATGTTCAAGAGAATGTTGAACAAAATTGAATATTGCAGAGACCCTTTGGATGAAGACAAACATCCTATTATACTTTAATTAGATATTCAAGCTTTGAAATATCAGTAAATTAAAACATGGCATGCAACTTAGCTAATTCAATGAAATGGAGGAAGATTGATAGTGTTGAATGACAGTCAGGACTGATTTTCTGTAGTGTCTCTATGATGCCATCTTCATTGTCTGAATGATGAATTGCCCGGGTTTTAAAATTCACCAATACATGGCTACAATCTTGAAAAAATTGAGCTTAAGCTCTCTGGAAGACCTGGCAGTGAAGAAGCATCAGAAATCTTGTGGGCTTTTTCCAAGCCCATTGAACTTTTAATATTCAGCTTTGGATGTGAGCTAACTGGGCTTTTAGAATACAGAGTCTTGGATGAAATTGTCAAGCCTGAAAGAGACATGAGGTAATGGAAATACTCCTATGAGGTCCTGTACAGAGAATATGCTTTTACAACTTTAATAAACAGTAGCATTGGATAGCCTAGGAAACATCTAACATAGGGCAAATGATCATGAAACCCTTGGTGAATATGCTTTTAGAAGAGTCCAGAAACAAGTTCTTTCTGAATGGGAAATTGTGTATCTACATTGCCACATTAATTCTTGGGTTTGCATTTGAGATCAGAATATTAGGAGAAATAAAGAGCTGTAGTAAAACTGTAGAGAATGAAAGAGAAAAAAAGCAAAAAAAGTGCACAATGGGGGCCTTAGCCCTTAAAATTGGAGGGAACAAACATTTAAAATGTGAATATAAAATTCCTTGAAGATTGGAGAAAGTTCCTAAATCCGAAGTGCCTGGTTTAAAATGCTATTAGCCTGAAGCCTAGGAAACTATTTCTTTCTAAGCTGGAAATTGTGTATTAAAAACAACTCTTAATTCAGTTTATATATACTTTCAGAATTTTTTTTTCAGATACGCATTCTTTATTTTATTCAAACATTTGAGATTTTTTCTTTTAAAAGGAAACTTTCCCTCAAAAATTGATTGCCACATATTTACTGGAATGCTTTTAAAAAGTTAGATGTGCACTACCATTTTATGCTGAAACTCCCCATTTTCTATTCTTTTGGTGTATTTCTTAGGTTGAGTTTCAAAAGCATGACTAGTTGAAAAAACATATGATGTCCATCTACAAACTATTTTGTATTCTATGCTATAAAATGTAATATCGAATATCTATTTGGTGATAGTGGTAGTTGATTCGTCATCCAAGTTTCCAACTCACTTTGTCCATGCCATAAAACGAATTGCAATGAATGAACTTTTCCCTTCATATTCAGATTATTTAATGGATATAATCAGTCATCCTTTGATGTTTACTGATAGAACTTTTTTTCTGGTTACAGTGGGGTCTCATCTTTCAATCAATTTATCCATGATTTTTCTACAGATGCTGATTCTTGTACAGAATCAGAGTATGAATCTGGGCAGGAAGATAATGATGAGAACATGATTCCTCCTTCACCTTCTACTCCAGGTTCTCATATTTCACGAGCAAGTAGTGTTTTGAGCCATGAGAAATATCCAACATCAATTCTGAGAAGATTTTTTGGATGGATTTTTTGGCCACTCAAATATCTATTCAGTGTGTCGCTGTCTTTACGTAATTCTTCCAGAAATTCTACAAGGTGGACTGGATCATTGCTTACTTCTCCTAGAAGCAGAGGAAGTTTCAGCCACATGTATGGACTGGCAAGCAAAAGAATGAACAGCTTCAGAGATCATGTAGTTCATCGTACTACAGATCGGAGGCGTGGCGTAGTTGAGGTGGTGCTACTGTAACTGGTTATTGGTTCTTTCTGATTATTTTGTCTGTATAAATTCCAATATCTTGTATTCAGTGATTTAGGCTTGTGTCTTGGTCCCTTACAGCTGACAGTGTTATTCTTGAATCTTTGTAGAAATATTTATCACGATAATCTTGTTGCTACTGTGAATCAGAGCAATTCCATAATTTCTTTCTAATTAAAATTGTTGTGTATTGAACAGGATCTTCAGCTTGTTATAGAGATTGTTATAGAAGTTGCATTTGATATTGTGCGCAAAGCACTTTACTTTCCCCTGTCTCCTTTCAAAACATGTAGGTTGGCGTTCAAAAGGCTTATCACAAGTATATGGGTTCGTAAAAGTTGTGGCATGTCTGTTAGTGATAATGATGCCCACGTGCAAACATCTACTCTTAATGACTGGGATCCAAGTTCCAGTATACGACAAACAAAATTTCAGCAATCTTTGAATACAGATGCACGCACATGTGAAGATGTTATAACAGAATTGGGGTACTGTAATATTGCAAGCTATAAAATGAAGATCTTATTGGCAGTTTGAAAATCTTTCCCTTGGATTATATGTGCTGGACTCTATAAAGATAAAGTTATTTCCATAATGCTATATTTTGTATGAAAGCACGAATCTAAACTTGGAGAATTAATCTGAGATGAAGTATATCTGCTACATTGATGATTTGTAATTGGTTTTGTCCCTTTTTCAGATATCCATATGAGGCTATTCGTGTCATTACTGCTGATGGTTATGTCCTCCTCCTGGAAAGAATACCAAGGTAAGAACATTAGAGATTCAGTTGTAAGACATGTTTTTGGGCAAAATATATCTCTTTTCCTTTTACAATCATTTGCTGGGAATTCAGTTCACGTCGTAGTTGTATAAAAGCATTATTAAAAATAAAAACTCATATTTTTACATATTTTAAACTGGGAAACAGAATGTAGAAATTTCAGACCCCAACCTGGTTTCAAGTCTCACTGAGACACATAGTTTAATGCCCAACCGACATTGCAATTTTAAGTGTGCAAATTAGTAAGCAGAAAATTTAAATGCTCAGAGACAGAAACACATGAAGTCTGCTACAGCAATATAACTCTGAAATAAAACAAACCCAGAAATTTTACACAGATTTTTGGTCAAACTTAGACCCTGGAAAAACCCACAAGGGAAAAACCAGTGAGAGAGGGGCTTTTTATTATTTTCAGAGCTCTGAGAAAGAATTTCTTACAGCAGTCTTCTTCATCAATTAATACAGAGACTTATCTCGATTTTTGTGTCCAAAACACAGCATAGAAAACTGTTCCACCAGCTCCTCGATTTCTGTGCTCATAAATCTGTACACAGTATGGCTGTCACAGCAATAAATGCTGTACAATCTGCCTCGAATTTCATGCCTGCTTGCTGGGAGAAATATCCAGAAATTTATGACTGTAATCTGCCTCGATTTTCATGCCAGTCTCACTCAGAAAATCATAGACCTCTTTCTTGATTTCTGTGCCAAATATCAGCTGTACGATCTGCCCAGAATCCGTACAGTACGGCCTCTGTACTTGCTCTACTTTCCATCGATTTGCATGCCAGAAACAGCCTTGGAATGCATGCTCTAGTCTGAAAATGTTCTCTTCTTTCTCAGCTCGTCTCTCTCTTCTTTTGCACTCTCAAAACTCATGAAGAATGCCAAGAATGGGGGCACCTCTTTCCCTAATTCGACCTCATGAGGGGAAGGTGAATGGTCATCTAATTTAACAGTGGAGGATAGACTAGATCAACGGTGGTAAGAAAATGTCTATTCATTCACCCACTTCACTTAACTTTCATAAAGTCACATTTAATTTCACCTCACATGAAATTAATTACTAGGGACCACATTTGAACACTTTCTCACCCCTAGGCGTGTTAGAATTAGGTTAAAGATGCAGAACAATAGTATCTTTTTAAATTTCAGTGAACAAAACAGTTAGATCTAGATCAACAGACTTAGAACACTTAGTATCTAGATCTAAGAGAGACAGCAAATAAACTTAGTAAAGATCAGATCTGAAGAATAGAAACAAAACTCAGATCTGCTGTTCAATAATTAAACTAGAACTCTACTAACAGTTTACAGATCTAGACAGTGAAGCAAATTTATAATGCTGAACTAGAACACTTTATAGATCTGTAGATCTAAAGCAATCTGGTCATAAACAGTAAGTCAAACTAGGAGACAAGTGTAGCTCAATATATAGATCAGATCTAGTAGTTGTCTAGATTAATAATTAGATCTAGATGAATTATACAGTACAGAAATCAAAACAAGATTCAGATCTGAGTGGACAGCTTACCTAGTACTGAAAACTTACCTCTGAAGAAGTCACAGCAGCCACAAGAGAAGTAGAACCATTTGTGTATGCTCAGACAAAGGTTCAGTTCATAGATCCACCTTATAGGTTGGATCTCTTTGCCAATAGATGAAGGAATTTTCTTGCCACAAAAGG
>JZKD02S1611371.1:596535-611975 GCA_000966675.3 Picea glauca | reverse complement strand
TCATTTCTGGGCACGATTTTCCATAAAATCGTACAGCATTTAATGCTGAGACAGTCTGTACAGTACGACTGTCTGAGCACAGATTTCGAGGTGGCAGACTTGGGGTGTCTTCCAGTCAATTTCAAGCACGGAAATCGATGAGGAGATAAGTTAAATTTCTGTTGGTTTTATTTTTGCTGAAATGTAATTTCCAGAAATTGAAGAAATAAGAAGAACTCCCTCTCTCTCACTGGTTTTCCCCACATTGGGGTTTTTCCAGGGTCAATTGACCAAAACTCATTGTGTCATTAAATGTATGCTTGCTGGTTTATTTCTGAGTTTTAAAACAACCATTGAAAAGATCATTTATTTCATGTGTTTCAGTCAAATTTCATTTTGAATATTTAATGCATATTAATGTCTGCAAATTTCATTAATATTGGGAATGGGCATTAAACATTTGGAATGATAAGGAGTGATTGAAACCGGGATTGGGATAAATTGCAGAAGTGAGAAAAAATCAACAAATAATACTAATACAATCAATATGCGGAAAACTCAAGCTAGATATCGTCAATTAGATCTGAACAATAACGATCTTAACTAGAATACAAAATAAAAGATTGAGAAATACCAATGATAATGCCAGATGAATGGATCTCAAGCATGCGCTAAGATCTCTCACATGCAATGATGAATACGCTGCATGCAACTGTAAATAAATCGGAAAATTGCTGCTGCAAACTGGGAAATGCACCCTGATGAACATACTCGTCAGATTTGGCTGAGATTTGTCTCAGATAGGTCGCCCTGCTCCCTAGCACACTCTCCCAACCTCTGAGATGAAACACAGAGTCATTGCTGCTTAGTTAGAACATCGGATGGATACCCAAACCTCCACGCACTATGCACTGACAAACTGACACAATATGGGAGATTTACCTGTCAAAATCTGATGATAACTGTTTCTATTGATGCGCCCTGACTCCTCAAATGGGTTGGAAGGAATCCATCTTTCCTTGACTGGTTGGGCCTAGCGACCCCCAACTGCTGCAAAACTCTCCCTAAAACCTCACACTGCAACTGGCAAATTTGCGCCCTAGCTGATACTGGACTTCTTTGCTGATATAATTTGATCCTGTAGCTTGATGAAGAACCTATGTGGTCCTCCTGACGGACTAGGGTGTGTCTTTCAACACCGAACTTTGTCGATGGCGATGGTTTCATCTAGAAAGCCACCAAAAAAGAAGGAAGTCGCCTGACTCCTCACTAGGTTCTAATTTCCAATTCACAATCTACAATTATGAAAGAATATGAGCCTCTATCTCTCTTTTATACCCTTTTTCACCTTTTTCCCTTCAAGTGACTTTTAAGTCATCTTTAATATTTTCTCATAAAATCACTTTATTAATTTAATGAACCTTTTTACTTCAAAAAGTGATAAATTTGCCTTTATGATTTCTCTGACCACTGAAAATCACTTTTCATCATCCCATCTTGTAAATATTTTCGCCTCGGTTCCAACGAGCTATTACACTAAGGTATTTCCCCAAGAAACAAGCTCCAAATAGTACCTTTAGTGTAATTAATTAGAATATGCCCATTAATAACCCCGTTTTATGAAAATCGTCGGAATGCAATGGAACCAAGAACAAGCTGTGCATAAATGATCCCGATGATGAGTAATGGTAAATAAACTAAGTTGGGCCCCATAAAACTCATCCAAACCCTTCGAGCTCGCTGATGACATAGTCTCATCCCTCTAACTTGGCCGACTCAAGCTTCCTGAAGTGACTCTAATCGCATAATAAGGGAATCCAAAAATGGGGACATAACAGTAAACTCTGTGTATTTCCCTATGAGTTCAATAAAGAAATCTCCTTAAAGCTGTCATATCTTTTCCTGAGTATTCTTCAAGGGGCATAGCCCATAAATTTATGTTCCAAATGTGTGAATTTGTCCACTGTTCATGAATATTCCGCTGTTGGTTCTAGTTTCAGTTCTATGTCATTTAGTGTTTCTGCGCATTAAGTACAATTCAATATTGGGTTTAATGCTTTACTGTTGAAGCTTAATAGGAGGTTGAAATCTGAAGTATGACATAGTGTATTTCTGAGTTATATTTTTTACATGGTATCAGAATTGGTGTTCTGAGGTTCAACAGAGAAGAGGTTTGGCACTTGGAACAACAGTGACTTGCTGGGGCATTTGCTTGGAAGAAGGGAAGGGAAAAAGATTCATGTCGTGAGGATTTCTAGAAGAAGGTTTCTAGTTGTAGGCAACAAGTGAATATAGCAGCCAACAATATCAAAGGATAGATCTTGGGCTAGGGTCTATTCTGTTGCAGAGGAACCAAATCTTGCTCTTGCAGGAAAGAGTAAGGGGAAGAAGAAGTCTAATGATTGGGCCACCTCATAGGACAGGAAGCGCATCTAGCCATATGACGGGAATGAGGTCAATATTCCTTATTGTGTTAAAGACAAACTCAGACAAACATGTGTATAGTGGGGTCGACACCACGCATGCAGTGAAGGGGGTTGGAACCGTGGATTTCCAGCTAGAGTCAGGAGGTTCTCTAAAGGTGGCAGAGGTGTCGCATGTACCAGAGTTGAGGGTCAACTTGCTCTTTGTATCAGCTTTGGCGGATAAGGGGTATGCAATGATGTTCGAGGATGACAAGTGCTCATACGGTTAGAGAGAGCGGCCTTGGATGCAACAGTGAGGCTTGGCATCGGGCAAGGTATGATGTACAGGTTGTTAGGATGACTTATGGTTGGGTCCAGTGGATTTATGGATTCAGATTCTGTGTCTGAGAGTGGGTAGGTTGCACGGGAGAGAGAGTTGATACTGGGGACTCAGTCCTCTTCTGGGACTCTCAGAGGACTCAACAGGCATGATTCGACATAGATGGATGCTCAGGAGAGTGTGAAGTCTCCTAGGAGCATGTCTTCAGTTCATAGATCAACGGAGGTAGCAACAAATGCTTCCAGTGTAGTGGGAGCAAAGGTCTCTAGTTTAGAGGGAGCAACTATGACAATGGATGGGATGATGGATTTGGAGACGGATTCTAGTGGTGGTACCAGAAGTACCTCTCTCGCTAAGCGAGAGTGTGATATTTGGTAGCTCAAAGGTACTTGTGCATAGGCGACACCCCACATGTGGAAGTGACTGAGCACATTTTCTCCCTAGTGACTTTATAATGTGTTTTTATAAAGTAACTTTATAAAGTGGTTTTATAAAGTTGAGCCTTTTATTTTTAAAGTGTAAAAGTGACTTTATGAGGTTGTGGGTCACTTTAGTGACTTGAGTGACCTCAACGAATGAATAAGTCGTGACCGTTGATCTCAAGGGAAAGTGAAGACCAAGGCTTAGAGGAGTTACACATTGGAAATGCATAAAGGCAACACTTGAGGGAGAGAGGGCGCACACTTTGAGGAGAGCTTGGTGAGGAAGTTGAAGGGTCATTCAAAGAGACCAAGGGCGATTGAGCTCTAAGGTAGGGAGAGAGTAACAATAGTGGTAATGAGTTTAATGATTGATCATGTTGATCTATGATATGTACTAGCTTGTAGCATGTTTTTTGGATTCTATAGGCCATTTAGAGCCTTATCGATTATGTATTTTGTTGTTGATATGTATTGCACTCGGTGCCATTTTGATATATTCGCCCTTACATGGTATCTACATGAGTAGACTTTGCAGATTTTGTCTTTAATGGCTTGGAATCATGGTTTAGAATCTTTAAAATATATTTTTTCAATACAATTTAAATATTTTTTGTATTTTTTAGTAAAACCGAGTCATTGAAATCAAATCAGTGCGAGTCAATTCGAAGTCCGAGTTGACCCTCGATCGATTTGGAGGCTAAGTCTGAGTTTTAAAACACTGATTAGGGCATATAGCCTCATAATCCCTAATCCAACTTCTTAGAAAACAAACCCTAGGGCATATAGCCGCATAAACCCTAAGTGAGGTTTTTTCCTCTAACCTCTAGCAACAAGATTTCATTAACAAGATTAAACACTAGGGTATAAATCCTCTTAAGCCATAGCAAGCAAAAAACCTTAATGCTTCAACAATTGATGCCAAATGAAAGTAGGGAGGGGAATAAAGTGTCTTAATCCCTCCTAATGTTTCAAGTACAAGATAATGTGCAACGATTAAGCCTTTAAAAGAGCATATACCAAGATACACACAAGCAATGAAACTTGAACAAAGAAGACTTACTAAGGCAAGCACATGCATGAGGAAACCCTAGATCACAATCCGATTATTAACAAGAGAGAAACATCCAATGAAAATCCTCCTCCAAGTGGTGCGCACTAGATCCAAGAACAAGAAAGAGAGTGAACTTTTCCAGAGTAGCTCTCCCACAAATGTGAGAGGAAGTCATGATGAAAAATGAAATGGAGCGCTAGCCTTATTTATAAGGGAAATCCTAGCGCTCAATTTGTCAAAAAATTCAAAATTCATGTTACAAATGGGGTCGACCCCTCAAGTTTGCCTCTACAAATGGAAATTTCTTGAAAATGATACAATAATGGTCACACGTGTGGTGACGTCATGCCTCTAATGGCTAGGAGGGCCTCTCCAAGGCCATGTGTCATCGTTGAAAGTGAAAGCATGGTGGAAGAATGCTCTGCCACATCTCAAGTCATCTCCCGTGTCCAAGTGGCAACAAACCCCATCATCTTTGTCAAAACCCTAGCATGACATCATCATCTAAATGCCCGATGTCCAAGTAGGAGAAGGTTGTGTGTCATCTCTGAGTGTCCTCTAATCATCTCCTTGTGCAACGTCCTCCATCCAATGCATGATAGTCTCTGGGGTGTAGAGCCTAGGGTGTGGGATTTCTTCCCATCTCTATGCAACCATGACCATATCTATCAAAATCAAGTCCATCTGTCCATCATCCAAGGTCCTGAAGATGTGCGAGCCAATGCTTGAATTTGTCAAGCCATTGGGTGACTCGATGCTTTGCATCGCATGTGCCATATCCTGCAATAGAAGCACAACGTCCTGGGTGAAAGCCTGGGGCGTCCTTCAAAGAACCATGTCAGGGGCATATAGATCAAAAGAAATATGAAATCAGGTAAAGCCAATGTTCATAAGATATACCAGTCCTTAGATCATGCAAAGTAAGTTGTTACTTAAGATACAAGTCACATAAACAATTCACATAGAGTACCCCCGTCAAATTTCACATTAGCTCGGGACTTTATGTAAGTTGACAAGTTTAAATATGGGAGGACCTTCATCTAACCCTAGTAGGTGTGCCAACCAAAACAGTGAAAGAAAAGACCCATGTAGAGGAATATGTCCCGGGGGAAGTAGTGAAAGAAAAGAACCCTTCAAGGCTAAGTGTGATAGTGGTACGTATTGGGCTTACTTCATGGCTTATGGTATCATTGAGTCCATTTCTATGAGTGCCTTTGCTGAGGGTGCTCTTGCTCTTGAGTTACCACTTTATAAGCGCTACGTTTTTCCAAACCCTTAATCTGCCTTTTTATTTGTCCTCTTATCCTATTTGCAAGTCTCGTTTATAAGGTTTCAAGCTATAGCATCACTGCTTTGCGACTGGGGCGAATGTGGAAAGGGTAGACTCAAGTTTGGACTGGCTTTTGAGAGTCCTTTGCTATTCTTTCTTTCTTTCTTTATTCTTCTTTGGCTTAGCAATTGCAATCAACCTCTGGGCCTTTAGCTCCTCTTCTCATGAGAGAATTGACCATGACCCATTACCGAAGTTTAGTGCATTGTGATAGGCTCCGAGATGGAAACTGTTAAGTGTGGTGGGGAAACAGAGTGTTACCCTTGTGAGGGCCCCCCAATAGTACCCCTTTTCCCTGGGCAGTGACAACACGGGACTAGGGCACAAAAGTTGGCCACCAAGGTGAAACAAGGAAACATACATAACTTCTTGAGCTTATGATCCATTATCCAACTTCAACCAATGATCCTCATTCACATGCCTAGTATATTAAGCACAACACTTTGCATGAAAGGAATAACATACCTCATGGTGACACTAGCTTACCATCTCTCATACACTGAGTTGACTGGACGTGATGAGCTTGGTTGATCTGAAGCAAAATAGGCAAATCTGAGGGTGGCTGCTTGGTTGCTATTCGTGGACATGTTGATCATCACCATGGTCAAAATCATTGTCTTCATTGTGGACCATGAGACACGATCTCCTCTAGTTACCCCTAGGCATGGAGGGATAATAGGTCCCATTCAAAATTCATCAGACTTAACAATTTTCAGGATTTCAAGATTGACAGGATTACAACGTTTCCATTGGATTCTATCATGTATGAGGGATGGAACTGGCATTTAATCAAGATAACCAAGCCCTCTATGTACCTTGATGTCCACCGGTTAACATTTTTGAGGTTGATCGGTTCGATTCTGATAACATTGCTCTCTACAATACAAGGATGCACAAGTGTTATACTAGGGTTTATCCAACCCTCATGATGAAACGCTCTCGAGGAATGATTCTCCTAGGGTTTAATGCCTCTCCTCTAGGATGATGCACTCTCTAACAAGATGTTAGTCCAATGCTCCTATTCCATGGTTGTATCCAAGTGTCCTCATGCAAGGCATTACTCCTATAACTGTGTGTCACATATCCTTTCATGTTAATATAGACATGGTTTTCCTTCTAAAATGTCATTTATGTGTATCATTCTTTTTTTCTTGCAAGATAATGTGTTAGTTAAAAAAAACCTATATAGATATATATGCGTTTCCAGACGTCCCCGTTTCATAAACTTCTAGATGTTTCCATGTTTTGTGCAACTTAGTCTTTTAATAAAGATGATTCTCAAAATAGAAGGTTTTCATGAAAGTGAATCTTGAAAATTTGGTCTTACCCTTCTGGAATCTTTGACCTCCCATGCCTGACTAAGTATTGGATTTGAAATACAAGCATGGGGTACCTGTTGAACTTGCTAAATTGGGAAAACCTGTCAAGCTATGCATTGATATGAGTATGTATCTGTTCATGAAGATAGGTGTTATGAAGGTCACTTGCGAGAAACCTGTCCAATTTTAATCGTTAACTCTATGAAGGGAAAACCTATGACCATGTGCTAGCTCTAACTTTAGCACTCGCGAACCATCGATGCCAAATGATGAATTGGAAAAGGATAACTTCAGCCCCCCCAAAATTATACCCATGAACTATCAAGGTAGAATATCTGCGAACCGTTGATGCTGAAACAATCAAGACAAATTTTGAAGAAATCCATCCCGAGTGTTAACATGAACTATGTGCTTGTGTGAGAGTTTGGTAGTTTAATTTGACTATCATTTTATACTCGGTCTCACATGCTATGAATGTGTACTTTTGATGTGCTAGACAAATATTTAATTGTCATCTAGGTGAAATTCATTTTGCACTTCTTCCATCTTGCGTAAGAATGTGTGGGGACATGACTGACCTAATGGTGGATGCAAACCATAGAGACTCCCATTCTTCAAGATAATGTGTACTTTCTAACAAGAATGCTTGTGAATTTGCTTTCACCATCATAATTTTTGAAGAATATTATTATGTTAAAAGTCGGTGAATACAGATTGAAGTTTGAACAATTTTGGCAAATGTAGAATAGTTAGTGGTGATAAATTAGGGAAGGGAAAGTGGGTGTATTTGTTTCTTATCTTTTGGTGAGATTTTCCACATTGGTAGTTTGTTATACCTATGTGATCTTGGCAAAGGATTTGGAACTTAAGACTCAATGCAAGTGCCTCTCTATTGGATGATTTCAAGGATAAGGTTTGGAATATCTTATAAGTTATTACAACTTATTCGTACCTTTTTTCTTACAATCATCAATTTGTGGAAAGGTGTACACACTTACGTCATCTAGTGGGACACTTACAAAATCCCATGGTCTCTAATGCCTATGACAAAGCTCAAAAATGAACTTTTTGCCACCCATAAGGAGAATGTCCTCGATGGAATTGAACCCATGGTTGAGGAGTCTACATACCATAACAGTAAGCAATGAAGGTCTTTGAACCTACACATTGAGGATGCAATAGTTAGTAGATGAGAAAATTATTACCTTGATAAATCAAACCCAGCTTGGATTTTGAACTTGGTTTCTCTAGATTTACTGTAATGTAGAAGATAAGAAATGTAATATTGATCCTGAGAAACTAGTACATTCACAATAAATCTTTTTCATTATAAGGAAAAAGATCTCAAGGTTAGAGAAAGGGACATCAGATAAGCTCTAAGCACAAAAATGGAGAATGTTTCAATCTCATCACAAGGAAAAGGGGTTAAAAATTAGAAATGCTACTTATACAAAAATGGATAACGTTATAGAGTCTAGACAGGATGATTAAGTCCTTTAATCACAAAATACAATAATGAAACATCTGATATGTGTTATATATGAACCATAAAATATAAGTTTCTTAGCAGAATATTTTAGTAGTATTATTTCTGTTTATGATTTTGGAATTATTTTTCTTTGGGTATTGCAGCTGGGTGTCAAATGGAGTAGTTGGCTCTCAGGCATTTGCAGCTTATGATCAAGGTTTGTCAGACCTTTCGTTTATAATATTGTAGATGTACAACTCATATTTGTTTATTTGTCATGTGTGCATATTTTTTTATGTGCAGTTTTCAAGTATGAGGAAGATTGTTGGGTTGCACTGTTGTTTCATTATTTTCTCCGATTTAATGCATTTTGGCCCATGCATTTCTCTAGACCTGTGTGTGTTGTGCTAAGGTCATCTGATAAAAGTTAATATTATCTACATGAAAAGATATTTTTTAAGCATCCTTTTACACAAACAATAATGGATGAATCATGAAACATAATAAGAGCTTGAATTTCCGATGGTGCAGGTTATGATGTTTTTCTTGGGAATTTTCGAGGTTTAGTTTCCAGAGAACACATAGACAATCATATCTCTTCTCAACGGTAAGACGCCAAGACCTGAGAATGCTGTAGTTTCTTGTTTAGGTTAAACTTACCTGTTGGCTTGGAGTGATCCTTTAGAAATGAGTCGGAAGGTTGAAAGGCAGAATAAATGAATTATATAGCCACAAGGGTAGAAAATCAAGGGTGAAATCCACATTGGAAGTCCAGGAACATTTTACTGCTCTAAGTTTACAAACATGAGCACTATACTCATATACTTGATCTACATAGAGAGCCAGCTAATTGGCATTGTCTAAAGGTTATTTGACGTGTCAAGTATCATTTTGAAAGATTCCGAACCAGAGGATAAACCCGATAATTAGGTGTGATATATGATTCAAAGAGTATTATTATTGTTGTCATGATGGGAGTTACTTTGGCTTCTCGAGCAGTTTTAGTTTGGTTTGTGAACTTTATAATGTGGAATTTGTTATAGAATTGGTATACCAAATTGTTATAGAATTGTTATATGCTAGTTTAATCTTGGAATCAGTATAAGCTATATTGCCATTTTTGTTATAATAAGTTCCAATTTTTAGAATGGGTATGTTTATAATGTGGAACTTGTTATAGATTAATTCTAATTTTATCTTGGAATCGAGTTGGGTTGATTATGAAACACTCACGAGGAAAGGTCAAATCCTTGAGGTTTGACTATTTTACCATAAAGAATTCGGTAATGCATCGATAGACTGTGGTACATTGCAATTGTGTCTTTAATTGCCAAGTAAAAAGAACATTGGATTTTTACATCCTTCCTCATAGACTAAAGCTGCTATGTTCACACTTTTAGAAGACAACCTCCTTGTAGTTTCCTAGCGTGTTTCGAAGAAGACAAGTGGATGTACTTAAAAGTTCAAAGGTGTGTATATGTCTTCTGCAGTTCTCTTCCAATCATTGTGGAGAACATGTCTTTTCCAACCACTGTGAAGAACATGTTCCATAGTTATTTTGTGAGTGCACAAGCCATGAACAAGTGTTCAGCTTCCTCCTTTGTTGCCATACAATTTGGGCATCTTGTTGGTCTTAAAAGCTTCTTTTCCTAAAGAAATTTTGCATTACTGTTCTTTTTTGGGAGGTCAACTAAAGGAAACTTTTTTGGGCCATAGTCGTTTATCCCATATTTTGTCCCATGCTTCATAGCCTGCCTTAACTTATTAACTGTGAAGAAACCTTTACCAGATTTTCCCCATGTTAGAATGTCTAGTTTGAGGATGACGGTTATCATTTTTTCTTGCAAAAGTTACATTGGATTTTCCTTTTCCTCTCTTGGCTCTCATTCTGCCAAGCTTCAAGTTTATATTCACTTTTCCAATAAGCTCCATATGCCCCCCTTGCATCACTTGTTTGGAAATAGTCCTTTACCTCCTTTCACTTTATTCTTTTAAAATTGCTTTTGATCTCCTTCAGATCCTCTGTGAAATCCAAAGGGAGGAATTGGTTCCATGAATCTTTCAAAAAGTTGGTTTTCTCACTACATCATCCATCCTAGAAGCGGTTTTCCTAGATTAGGTGTTTCCCTTGCATTGTGTTATTCTAGATAGTGGTATTGGCGCCTCTATGGAAGCTTGAGTTTTTACATAATTTTCCCTTGCATCTTTCTATTTAGATAGATCCTCCTTGCCAATTGTTACAACAAAATTTAGCACTCACAAAGTGTAAAGTTCCAAGCACCAAAGTGCTAGCTTTGTGTAACTTAGGAAGGCTACCCATTGTCACCTTAGTAGCTCTTCCTCTCTCTTTAGGTTGGCTCTTCTCCAACACAAGGGGGGTATCCCTAAGTAGGATTGCTAAGGCTATGGAATGGAGGCTCTAGGTGATTTTTGAAGAGTAAACCTTAATGAAACAAGAGGTTGTAATATAGGTAAAAAATGAGTGGTATGAGGATAAAAGGGTCATGGAAACCCCAAGACTAGTGCCTACCGAATCTTGGGCAAAATGGAGTCAAGGAATTATGGATCTAAGAGGGTCGTTTTGTGAATAATTAAGGAGGAAAGGTATGCATATAGCATACCACAATCAGCCTTAATAGTGCTGGAAATAACTACAGAAATGAGTCTTGGAGAGCTCTATTGGTGCCACTCTTAAACAAGTTTATGAAGGTGCTGCCCTACAATGATATATTAATTACAACAACAACTTGTATGATAGGCGAAGACTTAAAATATGCAGAAATATAATAGATAAAGGAAACAAGAGGGAGAACATCCTCACACTACTCCTATCTAAATGATAGATTCTAGATTACAAGGCCTTCATAGCATAATATCCTTTGCAAGGGATTCTTACAATTATCCAACAACATTAAAAGCATGCAAAAATTAAGCCTCACATATGAAATGGTATGATAGAATGATACTTCCAATCCTCCATCAACTTGCCAAAAATGATGTACAATGTAGCCCAAGGGGAGAGCTCCTCAATCTCCAAATTCCCAATCCTTGCAAACTGAGAGAAATCTCCTCTTTATATGAGTTTTCTTCTCTTACAATAAAATAAATTATTTGCTAACTAACTCCATGACAAATCAAACAAATAATATAATAATGGAGTAGTTAGATCCACCCTCAATCAATGGTTGACCATATCAAATGGTATGTGGACACTAGCCTCTCCAAGAGAGCTTACCCCATCCAAAAATAGAATGCAGTGTGCAAAATATCCTCAAAGAGAGAGAGAGCACCACTAAAATAAGCCTTTTACGATGTCAAAATGCTAAATTGGTCCACATACAATGCCCCCTCCAAGGTGCTAGCTCAACAATACATAAAATAATCCTTGGCATGGGAGGATGTGCTACAAGGTCCACCTAGAAAGGCTCACTAAGTACGTGCTCCAAGATGCATTAGTGATAAAATAATAAAATACTTCTCCTAGAAGAATGCTCGATAACTTCATACAAAATTAGTAATGTGGTCCATAAGGTGCATGAACATGTGTGCAATAAATATCCTCCATGAAGCATGTGTGGGTCTCATGAGTGGCACATCCCATCATCACATGTAAACAAGGTGTGGAAAGGTGTGCAAGAACCAAGTCAACAAGGAACTCCTTCACACATGTGGACCCAAAGTAGGTTGCTTCAACTAACTCCATATAAAAATGTGCAAAGTGCCAAATAGGTGGAACACTTCACATGCATGATAGGTCAAAGGTCTTGAGACCTTCAACAACTTCCCCAAAATAGAAAAGGGCTACCTCCAATGTGCAATCATCTCATGTCGTTAAGTTTGACAAAATCAACTCCTCCACATAATCATAAAATATGCTCCAAGGTGGTTACAACTCAAAACCTATGCAAGTGGGCAAGATAAGAACACAATGAGTTCTCTCCAATGTGCAACCACCTCAACCTTGTTAAGTTTGACCAAATCAACTACCCAATAAAATACTTCAAGGTGATTACAACTCATCAAACAATGTGCAAAGACCATCTGTTGTTTTGCAAAACCATCAATTGATTTACCAAAACCATGTGCACAAGAAAAGCAATGTTATATAGGGATGCATCCCATAGGGTCGGGGGTGCGCCCCCCATGCTTCCCATGCCCCTAGGATTTGGGGGTAGGTGCCTGGCGAAATGTTTTACCATAGCCCTCATTTTGTGAAACTTGACAAAATGCACAACGAAAATTTTTGCCATTGTGCAGGAAGCGTTTCGAAAAATGGGGGGCTTTTGGGCACCCCCCCTTAAAAGTGGGATGCCTAGGCACCCCTCTACCCCCCGAAAAGCAGGATGCTTGGGTGCCCCCCCACAATTTTTGTCCAAAAAACCCCAAAAATAAGAAAATAAAAATTGAAAAAATTATGCAATCAAAGAATCCATTGCATTCCCCCACAATTTTTGTCCAAAAAACCCCCAAAATAAAAAAAAAAAGTAAAAAAACTATGCAATCAAAGAATCCATTGCATAATGATGAATTTACATTGGATGAATTGTTATGTTGGGTTTCTTTTTAATAATTTTTGAGAGAGGGCCCTCTATGCTAGGGACCTCGACATCCCCCTCGTCCCCCATGAATTTCCCTAAAATTTGGGGGTGTAAAAATTCAGACCCTAACCCGGTTTCAAGTCTCAATGAGATTCATCATAGTTTAATGGCCAACCCACATTGCATTTTCTGCTGCAAATTAGTTAGCATATAAAAATAACTCATAACAGGAAACACATGAAGTTTGCTACAACAATTAAGAACAAAAATAAACTCACCCATAAAATTTGACACAAGGATTTTTGTTCCAACTAGACCCTGGAAAAACCTGCAAGGGGAAAACCAGTGAGAGGGATTTTTATTATTTCAGAGCTCAGAGAAATATTGTCTTTTACAGCGCAATGAATCAACAACAAACTCAGACTTATCTCATTTTCCGTGCACTCCACACACAGCCTTGAAAACTGTGCCAATCAGGTCCTCGATTTCTATGCTTATAAATCCGTACAGGGTACAACTGTCACAACATTAAATGCTGTACGGTATGCTTCGAAATTCATGCCTGCTTGTTGAAGAATTTTTCCAAAAATTTGTGGCTGTTTTATTCCTCGATTTCTGTGCCAAACACACCCATAAATTTGTGCAATCTGCCTCCTCGATTTATGTGCCAAACACACCCATAAATTTGTGCAATCTGCCTCCTCGATTTATGTGCCAAGTAACAGCCGTACAGTCTGCTCAAAATCTGTACAGTAGGACCTTCATTCTCTGTTGTACCTTTTCCTCGATTTGTGGGCCAATATTCTGCCTTGCAATGCGTGCCCTTGGCTACAAATGTGCCTCTCTTTATCTGCTTGACCTCTCTCTCTCTTGCACTCTCAAAATTCTCATGAAGAATGCCAAAGTGGTGCGCCCTCTTTCCCTAGATAGACTCTTGAGGGGAAGGTGAAGAGTCACATGATCCAACGATTGAGATTAAATCTTGGGCCATTGATATCAATGGTAATGATTTAATGTCTTTTAAGTCACCCACTTCACAAATATTCCAAAAGTCAATTTTAACTTTATTTCCCATAAAGTTAATGTGCTAGGGACCACATTGGACACTTTCTCACATGCTACGCACCTTGGTGATGTGAGAAACACTTGTCCTTGGTACACTTTAACACTCCCTCTTACCGAGGAAAGGGTTCCTCACCACTCCCAACTTATCTCTGAAGGGTACAAACTTGTCTCTTCCCAAAGCCTTAGTGAGGATGTCCGCTACCTGCTCATCAATGGATATAAACTGAAGCTCAACTGTCCCTCTTTGAACATAGTCCTAGATGAAGTGATATCTAATCTCGATGTGTTTGGACTTGTCATGAAAAACTGGATTCTCAGAGAGTTTTATGCAACTCTGATTGTCACAGTAAATCTACGTGGGCCTCAACTGCACACCAAATATCCCAACCAACAACTTGCGAAGCCATATGGCCTCACAACTGGCCTGACTAGCTGCCATATACTTGGCTTCAACAGAACTCAAAGTCACTGACTTTTGCTTCCGACTGAACCAAGACACAACTGTTGAGTCCAATCCAAAACAACACCCTGAAGTACTCTTCCTGTCAACAACACATCTTGCCCAATCTGAGTCCGTGTAGCCAATCAATCTGATTCCATCTCCTCTCACATAGTCCAGGCCATAATCCACCGTACCTTTAAGGTACCTGAGCGCATGTTTTGCTGCCACCCAATGCACTCTCTGAGGCTCCACCATAAACTCACTGAGAGTGTTTACAACAAAACAAATATCTAGTCTGGTGTTGACCAAATACATCAATGATCCTATCAACTGAAGATATAATGTAGGATCAATCAACTCTGACTCAGAAGCATTAAGCTTCTTCCAGTTGGTTATCATGGGTGTGGACATGGGCCTGTTATCGCACAATCCGTACTTTCCCAAAGCCCAATGGAAGTAAGGGAGATTGGCGTAACAATGAGATATCCTATCACTGTCACCTCAATAGGAAATCCCCTCTTTTAGGGAAGGATGCAAGTCCAACCCAAGGGAGGCGTCCCTGATGGCCTAAAGGGATGGGTAGACTACGGTTATGTTAAGAAATACACCCCCTCTCATTGGTCACCAAAGTCAACAAAGTCTATGTTTGAGAAATTGAGGCAAAGAAGTGTAATTTGTGTACATGCCTGGAACAAGAACAACAGAACATATATATGGCAATTTTGAAATATCCCTGATCCAACTGATCCAGATATCTCAACATCAAATCATAACATAATTCCAAATTAGGTTGCTTTCCCCTTCCTTTATAGCTTCCCGAAACCCTAATTCGTTGTTGACATTTTCCCTCCAAGTGACTTTTACTTTATTTTGTTATTCCTTGATTAAATCACCTAATTAATTAATTAATTAACCATTTTACCTCTAAAAAGTGATTTATCCATCCTTATGGCTTCTCCGGCCACCGAAAGTCACTTCTCATCATCTTATCCTGTAATGCTCTTCCTCCCGATTCTGATGAGCTATTACACTAAGAGGTTTCTCCAAGTAATATGCCCATTATGACCTTCTTAGTGAATTT
>JZKD02S1611371.1:568790-580194 GCA_000966675.3 Picea glauca | reverse complement strand
ATAACTCCCAAAAATGAGTTAATTACATTAAAAATGAGTTTAATTACATTAAAAACTCAAAAGTGGTTGGAAAAACCCACTTTATAACCATAAATTGGTTAAATTCGGGCTTATAGCCCCTTAGTCTTGGGCGCGTGCTCCTTTGGCAAGGTTATATGGACTCCATATGGCCAAGCGCTTAGCCCAAAGGGCTAAGTGCTGGCCCCTCTCCTCCTTTATGCGCATAAAACCATACAATATAATTAATATTATGGGTTTTATAACATAATAAATAATGTGGCGCATTGGTTATAGGAATATTGTGAAGGCGCTTAGTCTTAGTGGTTGGTCATGGGTTCAAAACCCAGGGACCCCAAAACTTTTTTTTGAAACATACCACATTCACCGATGACTGGGTGCCACGTGGCACTTTCCCATTCGACGGACAAATGCCACTTGTCAACCATTGACTGGTCCAGTTGCCTGCCACATGTCTACCTTGTCAGCAAAACTGCCCAATCACCACCAGTCAGAGAGTACCACGTCATCTACTGCACAGTCAACATGCTGATGTCAGTGTTGACTTTTTGACCAGTTGATCTTTGACTTTTTCCCTGTTTGGGATTCCGATCAGAACGCGATAACTTTCGCATACGGAACCCGTTTGACAAAGTAAATATACCTCCGGAATCGGGAAGACGAGGTGGACGCAATGACATTGGTTTCGTCGAATTATGAGCACTTTCATTTTTTAGCATTTTTCATGCCCTGTCAGGCTTCTGAATCCGATTTCGGAGCAGAAAACATAACTTTTTAAAGAAAATCCACTGGGTGAGTTGGAATCGCCTAATGGAACCCAAATTCGAATGCTTAAATTCTCAAGCATTTAGTAAGAAAAACAAATCTAACCAACACACTATACATTCTAAATGGGAAAAACACAATGAGGGATAAAAAGAATTTTGTTGGGCCCTAGGTATGGATTAAGGAAGAAAGAGAAGAAAAAGGAAGAGAAAAGGTGAAATGCAAACTGCACGGAAGGAAGGTTGACTGAGATTAGGTCGAAGTGGTTAAAGAAGCAGAAAAGACAGAGCAAAGTAAAGGAAAACAAGCCATTGGACGAGAAGATCGAGGAGAACAGATCAACAAGCAAGATGGATCGTGGACAACTCAGCAAGCGGAAAAATCTAACAATAGATGCTTTGGAGCACCTAGCGGGAAAGATGGAAAGACAGGCTGGCGAAGCTCGGAAAAAGTGGGTCATGTTGACCTAGGGTTTTAGACACTTAGGGTTTTGGTATTTAGGGTTTTTGACACCTAGGTTGTGACCTAAGGATGTCCGAAAGCTATTTGTAATGTATAAATAATAACCTAGAGGGGAGAAGAAGGGTTCGCGTTCGCATTCGGATTCGACATGGATGGTGGTTGCTGCGATTGTGATTGTTGATAGAGTGATTATTGCTAGGAGAGAGAGAAGTGCTGAGAGTAAGAGCCTTCTGGTATTGTAAGATCTTTAGATGGGTGCGAAGATCAACCCTGTAGCTAGGTGCGCAAAGAAGGGAGAGAAAGAGAGAAGAAGAGATAGAGATTTGCAAGCTAAGAGCGCATATAGAACTGTACATTTTATATAATATCAAGAAACACAGTTATGTGGACGTAGCCCTAAGGAGAGGGTGAACCATGTATATCTGGTGTTATGTGTGATTGATGTTGTGTTCTTTGTCTTCTGATTATTCTGTTATTGCATTATTGTGTTAGATTTGAGATATAACTGTGCGAAATAGGTTTAAGCTGGTAAATGATATCTAGATGCTGTGTTTCTATTGCTTTGGATCCACTTTGCATTTCCTCTGGTTGTAGACACCTGTGTCCTGCAACCTCCGATTGCTACTTCGTGTGAGACTGCATCTGCATCGTAGGTGTTGCCGAAAGGGCCAGTAGTTAGGGCTTGTTGGTGCACTATTAGAGATGAACCCCGGGTCCGCCCCTATGCCAACAAATGGTTCCGTTGCTGGGACTGTGATATTTTTGAGGGAATGTCAAGGTGGTTTCCATCGAAGACAAAGATTCATAAGTGGATAGAAGAACAAGAGAAGGACTTCGCGGAAGCCCATAACAAGAACCCTAATCTTAGCACATAAGACTGGTTAGGAAAGTATATCTTTACCGATATACACGAGATTTTCTTTGGAGGAATTCATAAGGAGATATACGAGTGGTTAGCCAAATTAGCAGATACTCAGTTTGAGATCAGATCTAGACCGCCTGTGGTTTGGATGTCGCCGCTGATCAAGAAGGTCAAGAGAGTTGATAACGTCGTGTCAGGAGCAGTAAATCACTGGTTTGATAGCACCATTGGAGGGTACATCACCGAGTTTTCTATTGACAGAGTAGAGTCATATAACCAAGCAGAGAGATATTTCTTTAAAGGACCTAGAGGAAAATTTTTACACTTTTTGAAGTTGAAAATCAAGATGCTATTGCACGAGAAGAACATCTTGAAGATACAATAGTGGGTCAGATTGAAAAGCTAATGTTTAAGAATTCAGACAATGACATCGACATAGAGGTTGGACATACGCACAATGGGAGAACCTTCAGAGAAGTTACTTTGGTGAACTTGTTTGAGCAGAATAACAAACCATTAACACAGGAAGAAGGGTTATACAGTGGAGAAGAAGAAGAGTTACTGAATGATGAACATTTAGAGTCCGCTAGGGCAGAAGAAGGGAAGACTGAAGAACCTCGCCAATAAGAATAAGAAACTTCAGGAAATGTGCCGAATATCGAAGTAAGTACTATTACTCCTCCTGTTGTTTTAGTAGCATTAGGTAACCAAAGTTGTTAGAGTTATCAGATTACTTAGAGGACTCTTACAAGCAGTCCAACACATACTTAGTCGGGAAACCTAGGAAGATCTATGGCATATGAGATGAGATTACCCACCTTCAGGAGAGATGGATTTGAAGATCTTGATCAACACTAGTTTCTATGTGAGGCTGTATGGAGTATTAAGAATGTCATTGATGAAGCTGTTAAGAGAGCTCAGTTTAGTACCACCTTGAGAGACCGCGCACTGAGCTGGTATATGAAATTGTTCAAGGAGTTGAACAGTCGAAACCACTGAATGTCATTAAGACTGCGTTGATTGTTGAATTCAAGAAACCTAAGTCATAGTCACAGTGCATTACAGAGCTGAAAGAAATTAAGTGAAAAGTAGCTGAACCTGTTTGGGATTTTGATCAGAGGTTTAAGACCTTAACATGCCATTTGATTTTTCAGATCCCAGACAAGCAGAACAAGGAATGGTTTATTGCTGCCCTCCTACCACACATCAGAGTCCCTCTGTGCAGCAGAAGATTGCTTCGTAGACTGAGGCGTTGGAGATTTCCATGAAACTAGAATCATCCCCTATGGGAGAATTCAACTCAGGTATGAGTCAAATCTTGAGTCATCTAACTAGCTTATCTGTGCAGGTCGAAGATATGAAGAAACACAAGGGAAAAGATGAAAGAGAAGACATTTGGTGTATCAGATGCAAGTCAGAGGGTCACGATAAGGAGCACTGTCCCCTATACCGTGAATACTTGGCTTCTAGAGCTCCAAGCCCTTTGAAGCAGGTTACTCTACCTTGGTGCGAGGTATGTAGAAATAGACATCTCCCTCGTGAATTCTATTACATGCAAAAATGTGTTCAGACACCTACGACTCTTTACTGCACATTCTGTAAATCTGTGGGGCATGATGAGAAAAAATGTCGAGCTTATGATCTCTTGCATGAAAGGTCAAGAAATACATATAGGATTCAAGGAGATATGTAGTAAGAGGGAAACACTACGCAGTTTAACTCCCCAGGAAGAGGAAACTTCAACCCTCGTGGTGGATTCAGAGGAAGAGGAGGAGGATGAGGCATGGGCTGAGGTCGAGGTCAGATCATTTGTTATAACTGCACACATCCAGGTCACTTGGAAAGGGATTGTCAGAACCCTTGTACCACTTGCAGTTATTGCAACTCATTCGAACATGTCATAGAGGATTGTCCTGCGCTGTTAGCCAAGATTTAGGAGAAAACCAACAAGTACAACTAATTTTAGCAGAACCTCGCGGAGTGGATCCCAGAGTCGTCGTTATCACTAGAGGAGGCACTACCACAAGAGAAGACATAATGACCCCAGGGAATACTACAGAGGAATCAAGGGTCAGGAAAGCTGTAGAGAAGAAACAAGAGTTTGATCCAAGGAAAAGGAAACAAACATTTGAGGAGGCAAGAAAATAATTCGGAAGAGATCAAGCTTCTTCATAAAAAACATGACCATAAGTAAGAGAATGTGAAATGCCTCTGGAATTCGATCAGTCTACTTCACCCAGAGAAGGAAAAGAGGTAAGTGAGCTCATGGAATTCTTATGCACTTGCATTAATTTGATAAAGGATGAGAGCGTTGTACAAGAACTACAAAATTTGATTAGACAGTATGAGCTAGGAAAGATAGATCCCTTACTGAGTAGAGCAGTACATCAGGTATCTAAAAATAGATAGACAAATAAGTAACTACATTTGAATTCTCAGATTGGAGATTATGATATAGATTATGCGGTCCTCAACTTAGGGTTGGAGGTCAATGTTATGACAAAGCAAACATGGGAACTGATGGGAAAACCTAAGTTGATCTATTCCCCTATTAGGCTTAGGACGACTAATCAATAGGCAGTAAGCCCCTTTGGAAGACTAGAGCATGTCCATGTGGACATCGACGAGGTTAGAACATTTGTGGATTTCGAAGTAATTGAGATAGTTGATGATAGTTGTCCTTATCTCACGTTGTTAGGAATTAATTGGGCTTTCAATAATTCTACTGTTGTTAACTTAAAGAAAAGAAGAATGACATTTGAAGGTGATGGTCGTAAGGTCATTTCACTTCTAGATCTTGATGAAGGTTGCAGATACTCAGAGCCCATCAGAGAAGAAGACTGCGCATATGAACTAGAGAATATATACAAATTGACAGCAAGGCAACATGATTACATTAATCCTACAACATATGGGAATTTAAGCTGACGAAGTGACAATGCATATTCATCAGATTTGGAAGAAGCACTAGAGAATTGGCAGAACAAAATGTATGAAGTTTTTGCATGGAGATGTGCTAGATTGACTAGAGAAGTTCACTGGATCGACACAACAATAAGTAATTTTCCCACCTTTGATGGTTTGAATCACTTAGAAACTTTTTTACTGGAATTTGAAGAAATTGTACCAGTACAAAAGACACTTTTGGCACTGGATGAGGCTTTGAAAGCAACTCCAACAATATGGTGGGGAACACATAAGAAGAACATTGCAGACTAGGTGCAATGTCGCACTTTGATGACAATGCGTTTTTTAGATCAAGTAGAAGTATGCAAAGTTAGATACATGGGTCAAAGTTGTCCGAAAGACCATGTGCAAAGTTGCGAGGAGGCATGGAGCAACATTCCTCAAGAACAGTGGGTGCATAAATTCATTAACACACTGGATACAATGCCTATCAACTGGTACCTTCAAGCGAAACTGCGCCTCACCACTACAGATTGGTAAGGTATGACTCATAATTTTGTAGCTACATTTCTATTTGAAAGTCAACACCCTACAGTAGATCAAGATTTACAAGTTGTGAGATAGAAAGTATTTGAGGAGGCACCTAACCTCCCTGTTGAGCAAGATGAGGATGAATGGACTACGCCTCTTCAGAAATTGCAAGGATGTTACAATATCAATGCCGATGAAGACGATGATCCTAGGAATGTAAACATCGTATAAACAGAAGGACAGAGAGACATAGAAGGGCCAAGAGTCGAAATACCTTTATTGGACAACCAATTAAAATCAAGAAAGTCAATATTGGGACAGAGCAAGAACCTAAGCTGGTCAATGTTGGAGATTATTGGGATGATGCCACTATTGATAAGATCACAGAATTACTGCATGAATATAAGGACTTGTTTCCAACCAATTTCACTGATATGAAGGGAATTAAAGGACCCATGGGAGAAATGAAGATCCCCCTGAAATCATATGCAAGGCCAGTCAAATAGAGACCCTACAGATCTAATCCCAAATACAAGTAGAAAGTTAAGATTGAATTATACAGAATGCTAGAAGAAGGAATCATAGAACTTGTTGAAGAGTCAGAATGGATTAGCCCTATGGTGGTTCAAGACAAGAAAATAGGAGAAATTAGAATCTGTGTAGACTTGAGGAAACTAAATGATGCATGCTTACATGACCCATTCCCTACACCGTTTACTGATGAAGTGTTAGATAATGTGGGAGGACAGGAAGTCTACTCCTTCACAGATAGATTTTCAGGTTATAACCAGATCATGATTGCCAAGGAAGATCGCCATAAGACCACATTTGCAACAAAATGTGGATCCTACCAATACACAATGATGCCTTTTGGACTGAAGAATACACCAGCCATATTTTCTAGGGTTGTGGTCAATGCATTCAAGGAGTTTTTACATAAATTTATGGAAGCCTATTTTGATGATTGGACTATTTTTAGCATACTGCAAAATCATATTGAATGTTTAAGACTAATGTTGGATAAGTGCAGACAATGTCAGATTGCCTTGAACCTGAAGAAACACATTTTATTTTCACCCTTTGGAGTGCTGCTAGGCCATATTGTGTGTAAGCAGGGGTTGCTGGTAGACCCATCCAAGATTGCCATTATTGTTGATCTACCCCCCCTACTTCAATCAGACAGCTGCGCACTGTGTTGGGACATACTGGATACTACATGAAGATCATTAAGCGCTATGCACAGATTACAACATCCACAGAGAAGCTTTTGAAGAAAGATTGTCAGTTTAACTGGACAAAAGAATGCCAGCAGAGCTTCGACACATTGAAACAGAAAATGGTTACTGTGCCTATTCTAGTTTTTCCAGATTGGAGTAAGGAATTTCATGTGCATTTCGATGCATCTTCTATTGCATTAGAAGCAATGCTAGCACAACCAGGAGCCATAGATATTGACCATCCGTTATCCTTTTCTAGTAGGAAGCTATCAACAACTGAGATAAATTACACTACCACTGAGAGAGAAGGTTTAGCCATGCTGTATGGGCTGCAAAAATTTCATCACTACCTGCTGGGAGGAAACTTTAAGATGTTCACTGATCACTCTGCATCGAAATACCTAGTCAATAAGCCAGTGTTGGGGGGAAGGATATGTAGATGGCTACTTCTATTCCAGGAATATGATTTTTAAATTGTGGTCAAGCCAGGGAGAATGAACAAGGGACTTGACCACTTGTCTAGGTTGGAACATGTAGAGGAACCTACTAGTTTGGAGGATACACTGCCAGATGAACAATTGTTGGCCATTAGGAAGGTTGATGATCACTTCGCCAAGATAGTTTAGTTCCTGTCAACAGGAATGACACCTCGCGAATACATAGTCATTCAGAAGAAACAACTGGTAGTGCACGCTGCAGATTTTTCACTTATAGCAGGACAACTATATAGGATGGGACCTGATGAGATCTTGAGAAGATGTGTTATGGAGGCAGAAAGACCATTAATTCTAGTAGAAGCACATGAAGGAATCACAGGACACTATGCAGGAAAAAAAACAACGCAGAAGGTTCTGAGAGTTAGCATTTGGTGGCCTACTTTACACAGAGATGCTAAAGAATACTACAAAGCCTACGATGTATGCCAAAGAGTTGGGAAACCTTCTAGAAGAGATGAGATGCCTTTAACACCCCAACTAACCTTACATGCATTCGAAAAATGGGCAATTTATTTTGTGGGACCTATCAACCCACCAGGGAAGCGCACAAGAGCAAGATACATCATCATTGTGACATAGTATTTGACCAGATGGGTAGAAGTAAGAGCAGTCAAGGATTGTAGTGCAACTACATATATGAGATTCATATTTGATGACATCATAACCATGTTTGGATGCCTTAAGATCCTCATGAGTGATCAAGGTACACATTTTATTAACAAGACTATTGAAGCCTTGACTTAGGAATTTGAAGTTCATCACTAGAAGAGCACTCCATACCACCCACAGGCGAATGGTACAGTTGAATCTTTCAACAAGATCTTGGAGACTGCACTGACGAATATTTGCAGTGTGAACAGAGATGACTAGGATTTGAGAGTACCAACAGTATTATGGGCCTATAGAACCGCTTGTAAGAAGCTGACAATGCTGACCCCATTTAAGTTGGTTTATGGTTTAGAAGCAGTTGTGCCTATGGAATATTTAGTCCCTAGCCTGAGAATTACAACATTCACAAATATGGATGACACTGGCGCTGTGAAAAATAGACCTGCGTAGTTGGTAGAGCTAGAGGAAGACCGATTTATTGCAGGATTCCATCAGTGGGTACAAAAGGAACAAAAGAAGGCTTACCATGAAAGACACATCAGGAAGAAAGCCTTTAAGCAAGGAGATTTGGTATTGGTATATGGCAACAAGTTCATGAAGCATCCAGGGAAGTTCAGGACGCGTTGGCTGGGGCCATATGAGGTGGCCTATGTTACAGAAGGAGGAGCTGCACAACTGAAGACTTTGAATGGGGAATGTAAGGAAGGATTGGTGAATGGGAGTAGGTTGAAATTGTACTACGACAACCAACTGCCTCACAAATCTCGATAAAAGAAGAAGAAGAAGGGTCTAGGTACCAGGTGCAGTTGAAACTGGGTACCAGACATAGAAAAGATAGTCTGCACACAATGGGGAGGAACAGAAAAGAAAACACAGGCTAGGCTGCACAGTCTGAAGTCAAAGTAAAACATAAGAATCAGATCTGCAAGGCCTCGGGATGAGTCACAGGTGAGTGTTGGGAGCCTGTTGGGCCTTGGGTATGGATTAAGGAAGAAAGAGAAGAAAAATGAAGAGAAAAGGAGAAATGCGAACTGCGCGGAAGGAAGGTTGACTGAGATCAGGTTGAAGTGGTTAAAGAAGAAGAAAACACAGAGCAAAGTAAAGGAAAACAAGTTGTTGGATGAGAAGATCGAGGAGAACAGATCAACAAGCAAGATGGATCATGGACAACTCAACAAGCAGAAAAATATACTAATAGATGCTTTGGAGCACCTCACGGTAAATATGGAAAGATAGGCTAGCGAAGCCCGAAAAAAGTGGGTCAAGTTGACCTAGGGTTTTAGACACTTATGGTTTTGGTATTTAGGGTTTTTGACACATAGGCTGCGACCTCAGGATGTCTGAAAGCTATTTTTAATGTATAAATAAGAACCTAGAGGGGAGAAGAAGGGTTCGCGTTCACATTCGGGTTCGACATGGATGGTGGTTGTTGATAGAGTGATTACTGCCGGGAGAGAGAGAAGTGATGAGAGTAAGAGCCTTCTGGTATTGTAAGATCTTCAGATGGGTGCGAAGATCAACCCTGTAGCTGGGTGCATAGGGAAGGGAGAGAAAGAGAGAAGAAGAGAGAGAGATCTGTAATCTAAGAGTGCAGATAGAACTGTACATTTTATATAATATCAAGAAACACAGTTCTGTGGACGTAGCCCTAGGGAGAGGGTGAACCATGTATATCTGGTGTTATGTGTGATTGATGTTGTGTTCTTTGTCTTCTGATTATTCTGTTATTGCATTATTGTGTTAGATTTGAGATATAACTGTGCGAAGTAGGTTTAAGCTGGTAAATGATATCTAGATGTTGTGTTGCTATTGTTTTGGATCCACTTTGCATTTCCTCTGGTTGTAGACACCTATGTCCTGCAACCTCCTATTGCTACTTCGGGTGAGACTGCATCTGCATCGCAGGTGTTGCCGAAAGGGTCAGTAGTTAGGGCTTGTTGGTGCGCTGTTAAAGATGAACCCTAGGTCTGCCCTTGTGCCAACAAATTTCAAAAATCAACATAGGGTTCTACAATGATTATTATTAGTACCCTGATCTACATGGGAATTTTTTTTAATTTGGTGCTATGTTCCGGCAGCACATGTGCCAAAAACAGGAACAGTACTAGAAACATGGCATTCTTGCAGTGCCATCATAAAACATGATATCATTTCCCTAAATCCACCAATTTCTTCGCCAGTTTTTGAAAGTATCTCATGTTATCAAATTTTCAATTCTTGCAATATGTCATTACCTTTGGTGTCTTTAATTGAATTTGAAAATGATAAATCTCACCTTTAGATCTTAGTGCACTCCAGGAGTCTTGAAATTTGATGAAGTTAGGTAAAATACCACTATCTTTTCATTGTCCTCCTTGTTTCCTTTTGCATGTTCTATGACCTTTATCCATTTTGCCAATTTTTTATTAAAAAATAAGTTTGATTCTAATGAGTTTGGGAAAAAGTGTTTTTTTTTATATCAAACCCATATTTTAGTCGAACTCACCAAATCCCAAGCCAACATCGGATGCCATCAAACATCACAATCATCACTTAGTGCCTTGGACTAAGACCATGTGTTAAGTGCTCCAATGTAAGAGCCCACAAAGAGCGTACACCGTGCACAACATGTCTGAATATAGTCCATACACTGGTGTATAAAATAAACAAATGTATCAAGGTAAGCTCACAAATGTCAAGGAGTAAATCGCCAAATCATTAAAGGAAAAAAAAGTGCTCATAGGTGTCATATGAAAACTCCAACATTCAATGCTCAGGTGTAATGAGAAGTGCCTAGGTGTATCGTTCCAACAGGGGTGTCTGGTCAGTATTATGTTGAATGAAAATCCAAATGCATGCGCTCGGTGTATGCTTATGCTTAAAATTCCAGGAAATGATAGCATTCATCATTGTAACAACCAAATATTTCTAAACATCATTTACTTTCATAAGCAATTTATTTCCTGAACTGAGATAATAACTTCATAACATAACAACAATATTCATAATAGAAAATTCAATAACTTAAATTTATCAATGAATAATGATTTCATGGCAGAATGAAATAAACACATAGTTTAACAAATTACCTGGTTCTGATGCTAATTTTTGTTGCCTTGCTGCCTTGCTGTTGCCTTCCTGCTACCTGATACACAGACCAACCCAACCACAAACAAAGAATAACTGACCAAACCTACTGTTCTCCCTGCCAACTAGGAAAACTACCTAGGTCCAAGATATCTATGGATATCCTCGCCCCCATGCCCAAAACCTCCAGCAACCCGGTGCCTCAACTGATCAAAAGTGCCACAACTAGAACTCTACTGCTCCCTGCAAACCTCATAATCCTCCCAGAATCCATCGTCCGTCCATGCCCCTCACATCCACCTCCCTTCCTCCCTTATTCCTCCTTCATCGCCTCATGCCTTTACTCCCTTACCTACCCTCGTCCCCGTCCCTGGTCCTTCCTTTAATGTTTTTATCTTCTCGGGATTCATAGGCTATCCCTTGTTGCATACACAACCATTTTATATCATATACCATTAATCTATTAAATC
>JZKD02S1611371.1:487444-521414 GCA_000966675.3 Picea glauca | reverse complement strand
ATTTGGAAGCTGTAGCTACCTTTGGAAATCATTACTTCCCTTGAACAATAACTATTGATTATTTCTCATATATTGTGCATGGTGTATTGTGGTGTATTGGTGTAACTCTTATACTTTTGTTCATTGATCATTGGATATAGTTGAATGGTTTAAGTATAAGTTGAAAAAGGTTTTAAATTGTAATTGATACTGATTCAACCCCCTCTCAGTATCAACACTAGCATCCAGATTCATCATAAGCACAAAGTATAAACATATCTATATATCTATCTATGTCAAACACTTAGAAGATAACACATAAGTACACCAACACATCGCACAAAGCAGAGAAACACAACATATCTGTGGTTCACCCCCATCCTGGGGCTACGTCCACCAACTCTTCTTCTTTATTATCTTCTTCAATAGGTTACATGCACAGAGCCTCAAAAAAACTACTTTGCATAGGATAGGAGATCTGTGCCGCTCGCTAGATCCTCCTTCCTTGCGTTACAACACAAATCCCTTCACAGTCTGTTACAACCAATTTCACTTAGCACTGCAAGTCTCTCATAGTATGCACAAAGAATTTACAAGCCACACTTGCACTTAGCACAACATCACATATATGCTTCTTCCCCCTTTATCATTACATCGCCTAGACATCTATTTATATATTACAAAATAGGCCTAAGCATGGGTAAACCAATGGGCCAACATTCCCATACCCATTACATATTCCCAAATCCCAAAAAGGACCCAAAAAGAGTCCGAGATCCCGTGATATCTGCTTCATCTTGTGCTCCGCCTTTGGCAGGATGTCGACGTCCCAAAATAGGTCAACTTGACCAAGAATCTCCCAAAAATTGGTCAAGGGCCAACAATGCCAGTAGTCAATGAGAAGGTTTAGCAATCTTTTTTACGCTCGCATGCCACCAATTTGAAAAAAATTGTACATGCCACATTCTCAGACTGAGTTTTTGGCATCGTCATCATCAAATACGGATCGATCAACTTCCCTTTGCTCACGTTCCCTCCATTAGACAAACATCCTGCCCAAAAATTCAAAGGGAAAGAGAGTTAGTTCTTTATTTTTCAAAATAAATCTAGGAATCCGTGGATTTATTTGATAACATGTGCAAATATTCTCACCTGGTGTTTCTACCAAGTGCAAAAATTTTCACCTCGCTTTGAGGAAACCCATAGATGAGCAAATACATGAGAAAAAAGGGAGAGATAACCCTCAAATTTTCATGAAAATTTGAAATTAAAATGATGAAAATGAAGAGAGTGGGATGAGAACCTACTTGATCTAGATGAATCATGATTTCATTGCTCCAACCTCCTGCAATCTCCAAAGGAAGGTTCAAGGGTTTTGTCTGGTGCAATGGTAAAAATGAATTAGTGAATTGATAAAATATCCCTATTTCATATAAATTTTTGAAACCCACTTTTCTATAGTTTGCTATTTTTTTTCCAAAAATGTAAACTATTGGAAAGTCCCTTGTAGTTTTTTGGTTGTCATTGCAGGTGTTAAAGCCTTACTTTGGATATTCTTGGTCCCTTGTCACCGATTGACTGAGTCTTTTTCAAGACTTTGGCAGGTGATGTTTCTGTGTAACTGAAATTTAGAGTAGGTCTCACACACCTTAAATATTTTCATTAACAATAATCATTGTCACATTAAACCAGGGTTGATCCCATTATCTATAAGAACTCGGTCCCACATTGTTGTGAGCTAGTCCGTGCTTCTGGGCATCTGAAGGGGTTTTCAACCTCTTTGAATGCTACAAATTTTCATTCTTAGGGCCTTGTTTCATATGTTTCTGGATTTCAGATAGACTTTGTAGTAATAATGCATTCGATTTTTCCTGTTCAACCTGGGATATCATAAGCCTCTCATTTTCTGCCTTCATACTTCTAACAATGGCCATCAAATCTAGAGGGGTATCTCTATCCCTGTAGCCATCAAATTCTTCATCCCTGAGGTGTGAGGTGTCGACCATGTTGTGCTACACCAGTCACCTCCACTACCTTTCAATACATCCTACGTGTTGAAACAACAACCCTCATCAGTAATTACTTTACCAATGACATTGTGCACACAAGACTAGTAAAATTTTCTTTAAACAATTTCGAGCTGCCTCGACGACCCATTCAAGCCTAGAGTTTGAACTCTACTCCGATACCACTCTGTAACACACCCAACCCCCTAATCCTTTCTTAGGTTGGTGAAGTGTCATGATTTTAATCATTAATACACTTAGCTAAGTACTTGGTGACATCAGTGTCTAAGTGAGGACATCTCTTATCGCAACATAAACTATGATACATCTTACAAAATTCATAGTTATAGGTTTACTTGAATTTAATTGAGGTGTCAAAGAATCCTAAAGCTCTGATTGTAAGGTTAGCGTTCTTCCTCAGCCTCATCTATATTTTTTGTAGCTATTTCAAACTTAGTTCGGTTGGGCTACTTACTCACTAGAGTCATTGACCTCTCCTCCGATGGAATCATTCTGACATATTCCCTTATGGATATAATGAATCTCAGAAATCCCCGTTTAATGGTTGCGATTTCATCATAGTCTCTACTCAATTGAGGATCATCCATCTGTCAAGTTCTAGACTTAGCCTTTCTGGTGGGGTCCACCTCGACGAACCATTGAGATCAAATATCTCCCATTCCCTAATCAACTGTTCACCTTATCTCTCAGACTCCCCCTTATAGGAGTATTCCAATCATGACTCCACTAACCGATATGAAATATCCATTCCAATCATGAATACTCCGACAGGTCAAATGACATTCATTTGTTTGATCCTGTGGATGTAATGTGCCTCAAGGGTTCCAACTAGTCACTAGACAAGGTAGGCAAGTTTCTGACCTATGGGTGATTCTCATGGAATATAACGACTTTAATTCCTTGACACTCTCCATGAGATATACGGTCTTTGGAATTCCCGTCATCGAACTCCCTCTTCTATTCTCCCTTCTAGACATCCGACTGACCTTACACCGTTAGAATATCAATTGGATTTAACGATCCAAGATCCACCATGGCCATACTCCAACAGATCAATGGATCCTATTGACTTAGATCTTCCATCGTCGGAGTTTTGTTACGATCCATCTCTTGGTTGTTCCGATGGGTACCCCTTTTGATCAATGGTCCTGATCTATTCTCCAAGCTAATCTACTAGTTGTGAATCATCCCAACTGAACTCAAATTTCATTCAAGAAAGCAGTCTGACTCAGGAATTAAGCACTCAAGAACTTCTTCATGGAATTTACCAAATCTCTAAGGGTCATAAATAAACTCTAATACCATCAAAGGTCTCTCGATTCTTATGAGAAAAAAAAATATTACATATCTTTCAAGCTTTCCATGTAAGACCTCGCCAATTTCAGGACTTGAAGTCCTCCATTCCTCATAGGTATCTCTCCGATCAATGAACACCCCCATCACTGGTTAAATGATGTTTGTGTCCATGTCCTACTAAATTTCCTCTAAAGTTGTAAGGTCCATAGGGATACAACCCATTCTTACATATTCAATATCATGTTTTAAGAAATTAACAATGATCACATTAGTTCATCATAATTATTCATAGGTTTCATATATCAATGTCAAGCATTTACATTTTCCATTATTCAGACAATTACACGCATACATCAACCATTCATGATTTTAACAAGTCAAGTTATATACTTAATTGATCAAGGAATTTCCAATACGAACTTACTGATAAATGACTCCTTTCCTCCCAACCTTAGGCCATGTTATCCCCTATCCTATGTATAACTAAGGATATTATGTCTCGAGGTCCACAGGTCCTAAACATGGAGTACCGAGAGCCATATGAATTGATCTTGGCCTTGTAGGGCCCATATTTTCTTCAGCGCCTCCCATCTATCAACAACAACAACATCCATCCCATCGGCCTGATTATGAAGTAGCAGTGGGTCTTTCTCCATGAGGTAATGAGTTTGGGTATCATGGTATGTGTCACTATCATTGTATAAGCATTTTAATATGTGCACTGAAATCTCTTTTGTTTCATGACGTTTGCTTGGAAATTATGCTCTTTAACTTGTCCATGCTTGGGGGGTATGACAGAGTGACCTAGTAAGTTGGTTCCCTTAGGGATGGGTTTCCACTGGGTGGGTCTATGAAATATCATCATCCATTCCTTCCATACTTGCCACTTTTCATTATTGTCCCTCTCATATTTCCCCTACCTTGGTTCAGAAAATGGGTTTGCCAAGCTAGTAAGGGTTGTACCTTTCCTTGTGGGAAGAAGGGGCTAAAGGCCTAGAGGGTAAAATTAGTTGGAAAAAGTTAAAAGGAAAAATGAAACCTTGAGAAGCTTCACCTAGGGATTCCCAAGAAAGCAATAAATGGCTTCTCAACAAGAAAAAGGGGACCCATAAAATAAATAAAACTTAAGATCTAGTTGGTGGATAGGAGGTCTCATCATGAGTCGGTCTATTAGGTCCATTAGAATGTAGCGGTATGACACTACCATCCATCTGGTCACCAAACCAGGGCAGTGTCTCTTGGTGGCATAGCCAAGAGAAAGGGGGTATCATCATGAGCCAACCTTCTTATTTTCGTGAAGTACTTATGGGTAACACTGCCACCATTGGTCACCATTCCAGGACAATGTCCTCTAGCTATTCTCTTGAAAAAACAAAACAATAAGACAAAGAGTAAAAGGCATTGAATGGGATAGGAAACAATGGCATCCATGACAAGGTGCAACTCGCCCTCTACAGAGGCACCCACAGGTAAGACCTACATTTCCCTGTTATCACTTCATCCCTTTCCCAAACATTCCCTACAACATCTCATACATCTACATGACCTAGATTGGTCTTCACCTCGGAAACACCCCAAACTTGAGGAGGATTATCCCAATAGGACACCCTGAGACCCTCTCCAAACCTGGCTTGTTAAATTGCATAACATCATTGAGCATTTGTTTGGGTAAAGTGGGGTTTGATGCACATGTTTGGGTAATTTGATTATTATATGTGATTGACATTGCTATGATCCATGTGACTTATGAGCCCATGGAGGGTGTACTTGTTGTTGCTGCAGGACCATGCCCAACATACATGTACATATGGGGAGATGATTAGTTTGGACCTCCATGGGGCTAAAATCCCACTAGATGGATGTTGTGATCCCAACCATGGAAGAGAGACACCAGAGGCTTGCATCAAAGAGAAAGAAGGAAGTTCTACCAGAGACACTTTGGTAGGCCTGGACCTAGGGGGATCTTTCTCTCCCACCTGAATATTTTCCTTGGGAGGCCCATGACATCACCCTTGTGACCCTAGATGTCACCCAACGTCCGATGGACATGATGGAGGCAGTTGTGTGCCAAGTGGCACGTGTGGCATCATCAAGAGGCCTTGGAAGGCTTAACGATTTTCTCATGGAGCCTAACTTCCCACCTATGAGGCCCAATGTCACCCTATGAGGGCATGATGTCACCTCTACTGCACATTTTAGGGTTTCATTCGTTAATTTTATGTAAAAAGATGGATTTTGCATGTAATTTGGCCATGTTAGTGATTTTTGACCTAAATTGTAATTAAAGGTCATGATCATTGTATAAATAAGAGACAAATCTCTTGTATTTTTTAGCATCTTTCACTCACACAAGTGTGAGGTCTGAAATTCGTCCTCTTTAATGGTATTTGGCTGAAATTAAGTGGTGCACAACTTCTTAGAGAGGCTATTCTTGGTGTATTTTTGCATTTTCATGGTGGAAAGTCTTCAACTAGGGTTTTGTGGATAGATTATTCTTGATGAAGTAAGTAAATCTGCAATTCTTCATTTATTTTGAATGGTTATGGTAAATTTTCTTGTTCATTTATAAGATTATGAAATTGCTAGTTTGAAACCCTAGAGGAGAAGCATATGTTATTATCCTTTTCCCTATAATTTTCCACCTACTTGTTTTTTCTAGAAAACATCTCTTTTGAAGAATACACTAGAGCCCTACCTTTGTAGCACTCTAGTAGCATTGCTTCATTAGATTCATATATTTTATTTCAATCTTGATCTATGGAAGAAGGAAATTTCTAGGGCCAAAGGTTACTTACTTTCTAGAATTTTTTCCTTCTAGGGTTTAGATATTGAGGCCTTAGGTTACTAACACCTCAATCATCTCATCCATCCCTTTAGATTACCTATTATCATTTGTTTTTTTCCTCTAATAATTTTTGCTGCAAACTTTGACTCCATTACCCTAAAAGGCACTAGTCCACTCCTTGTAAGTGATTGATTGACCAAACAACTCTTAAACCATCTTCCCTAAGAATTTTACTAACTCTAAATTAGACTAACTCACTAACTGATTTATTGTTGTTGCAAAAGATTTCTACAACCATCTATAACAAGAATAAATTCATCCTAAAAGAAAGATCAAAAGATGATTATACATTGCCATAATTGCTTCCGACAATTATTATCATTTTGTCAATTTAAGGTTATTATTTCTTGTCATTCTTGAAGCATTATTGAGGCATAATTACTGTATATGTTGATAAATATTCATTATTGTTATAAATACTTGTATTGCTTTAGTTTTACATCATCTTGTTTAGCTTTTAAGAATTCATGGTTTTATGAAGCACTGACATCATATGGTACTTGCAAAAACCATTTCTTTTCTACTTGTTGTATTTTTCTGGGTACGTACACTTAAATTATATTTTGCTTCATCTCATTGGAACCTTGGAACCTTTGAACCAGGTCATTGGGGACGTCTCCCCTGGATTACTACTCCTAAATAGAAAGAGGTGTCCTATTAAGGTGTCAGTGATAGGAAATCCTCATTGTTACGCCAATTTAGAATCCACTTGCCTTTGGCTTTGGGAAAGTACAAATTGTGTGATAACATTTTGGTGCCATTTTCGAGGAACATTGAGTCAATTTTCCTCAAAGAAGACACTTTTCGGTAAGCCTTTATCCAAATCCTTTACTTTACAAAGATTACCTGGTGACTCCATTGTGGGTGATTCCCTATTTTCTCTTTGATGATCCCTAGAAGGATTATATGGTGACTCTATTGATTACAAAGCCAACCATGGCTTCTTAATGGGACCCAGGAAATTTCAAACCCTTAGACATGAGTAAAATCCTGGGATACCCTCGATAAACACCCCCGAGGTATGAAAAATGGCTCCCTAGATTCACTGGTAGTGATGGGGTTAGAGACGGCAATCACATGGATGATTTTTGGGCTTTCTTTCAACTCCACCCTATCAATGACAATGTTGTTTGGCAATGAAACATGTCTCTACCACTCTTCATGGAAATGCTAGGAAATGGTATGAAGATCTCCCTGATGCTAGCATCACATCTATGAACCAATTAGAAGAAACCTTTCTCAAGAGATGGGGTATTAAACTGGAAGGTATCCAAACATTACTAAAAAGACTAGAGTATATAAAAAAAACTAAGAATGAGACAATCAGGGAATTCCAGGATAGGTTTGAAAATTTTCTATGGAAAATTGCTAAAAACCATCATCCTAAAGACATATACCTTGTTTACGTCTATACCAATGCACTCCTAGTGCATTTAGGGTTTCTCCTCAGTAAAAAGGGGCCAACACCAATCCATGAAGCTTATCACATGACTATAGAAATCGAGGAAAATATCTCATTTTCCAAGGAAGGACACCTCTTTACCTCAGATACTCTTAGTTTGAAGAAATTAGTTTCCCTTAGAACCTTTACTGGTAATTTCCAGGAAACAAGGGAAAAGGACATTGATCAACAAGGGGTTGAGGAGAAAGGTCCTAATGAGGGTTTCCAATCCCACAAGGAAGAGAAAGAAATCACTCATGCTTCTACCGAGGATAATGAAAACATGGTTGAAGAGAGAGAGCCTGAAGATATTAAACATAATGATGAAATATTAATGTGTGTTCCTCCCTCTGATCAAGCCATCCCAAATCCTATTTTTCCCACACAAGAAGAAGAGGATGAGGTTAGTCACTTTACTTTTCAGGTTTTTGATAATACCTTATTCTATGATTCAGAGAGTGAAGGAGAAATGGAATCCTTGGGCAAGATAGATACTCCTTGTTGTAAAGTTGAAGATGTAGAGGCAAGTCATGAGAATGAGACAATTATGCCCGCTCTTCCATTTGATGAAGTTATCCAAATCCTTGAAGATCTTGCACAAGAAGAAGTAAACAGGGTAAGTTGTTTCCCTTTCCAAGATTTTGACGATGCTTTATTTTATGATTTGGAAAGTGAAGAAGTGTTAGAGGGGCCCTTAGATGTTTTAAGCCCTTCATGTTATGATGAAGTTGATGACTATGTTGATAATATTGATGAATTCATGCATGTCAGAAAGTGTAAATGGGATTTGATTGGATATGATGGGGATCCCATTTATGACATTGAGGGTCATTTCCAGAAGTTTTCTTTACAACTATCATATGAGGTTACTAATAGTTTTGACATTTGGCAACAAGGAGATGATATGATTACAAACTTTTTTCAGACACCCAATTGTCGAGGAAAAGATATGAAATTATTTTACTAAATCATTTTTTAATCTTGCTTAGCTAAGGCAATATAGTCGAGAATGTTACCCTATGTTTATAACCTCAAAAAGTGTTTCCTAATCCACAAGTATTAATTACAAGGACTTAGGCTGATTTTTTAAAATAAACAATTGTTGCAAAATATAACATTTTTATACAATTTTCTGAATATATTAGATTGCAAAAGTAAATGTGGAGATCAAAAGAAAAAATACCAAGTCACATATTAACACAGATGAGACAGAATAACAGTCGCTTTATTTCGTCCAAGAAATCAAAAGAATCGTTCTCTTTACAAAATCCCTGTGGGGGTATGGACCAAGGTCAACCTTAGATATCCCCGATGAAAACCGTACAAAAGGACTCTAACAAGAAGTAAAAAATGAACTTTAAAATCTAGATCAACTTGCCATAGATTGCTTCCCACTTGACTATGCAGAATATCCTTTATCAATCATGAAATTTAATTCATAAACATACAAGTCTACACAGACTATCAAAGATAGATCAACACCTCTGAAAAAATCATTTGAATGATAGGGTTCAGCTTTGAACCTTGTTCTCTACAGTAAGACTCAACTATCATAAAAGAGAATTAGTCTTTTAATGAATTGAAGAATGAATGAAAAATGAATTGTCTCAATAAAACTCAAGAGCAAACCTTAGTATGCTTTCTCCTTCTATTCTCCTCTTTTTCTTCCTTCTCATTTGGATTTTATGCATTCCAAATTAGTTGAAATAGTTCAACTACCTCATTTAGTCAAGTTAACTAAAACTCAACTAACTTTTAGTTTAGGGGAAGAATTATTATTAATAATAATAAAGGGTCTTTTATTAAATAATAACTAGTAGGTGGGACCCCTTGTGACTCCCTTTAATTTCTTAACAAAAATGAACACAATAGACAATCAATCAAACACATCCCTCCTTGTGGCTCCCATAATCATTTCCATAATTTGAAATTTAAATATCAGTAATATTTCAAATTATATCAAAACATGTAAATATCCACAATATCCAAAAATAATTTGTTGTCCAAAACTTTCAACAATCCACTGTCCTTAATAAATCAATAATAAAACATAATCAAAAACCGTATTTGCCACTTTGAGAGACAATTTTCCTTTGTTGCTGCTATCCCCTTTTGAATTCCCTAAATTAGCCTTAAGTTGTGTAGAACCTTGAGGCTTGATCTCATTGATGACATGGGAAAAATCATCTCTCAAGTGCATACATGATGATACTAACTTGGCTGAGTCACTTGAAGGAGAGGAGGGGGCAACAACAACTTTTCCTTTGTCATGCATATGGTGGGCTTTGGTTTTGAGTATTTTGCTTGCGTTGGAGGACTGTACAAGTGAGTGTGTAGGGGAAATCTGAACATTTGGGTTAATAGGTGGAGGAGGAGGAGGTAAAGACAAATTTGTCTAGTCACGATGGTGGGATACTGTTGGTTGAACAATCTCCTACCATCCAACATTCTTAGGAACTTCAAGTTGCAAATAAACATGAGGGGCCACAGGGATACCAGGGACATGCTGGGGCTAGAAGGGAGGCCTCTCTGGCCTAGGCTGGACTATCCCTTGTCCAATCCAATTGAAAATTACAAATTGAAATATCTAATTTAACTCTTGAGGATCGACATCAAAATGTATTGAGAATCTGGGCCTTCTAGGCCCTTTGTTCCATTTTCCTCTTCCCCTATTATTTCATCCATGACTTCCTCTGCTGAAAATCTCATCTTATATGCAACAGTTATTAGCAACTAGCTCTTTAAACATACCATACATGGCATTCTCTTAATATTAAACAAAGCTTGGCTCAACAATCACATTAGACCCATGCAATCCAATCCATAAAATTCATTTAATAATTGTCAAATGAGCAGGGGGTGAAATAGGGTTGAAGGGAATCTAAGGGGATTGTATTGAGCGAAAAAGTGATATCATGGTCGGGAGTAAGAACACGGTTATTTCTCGACAGTTCATTAAACAATTGACTATGTGACAATACCAAAACATATAAGCTGTCATCTATCTATGTGTTATTTTTTATCGTTGTCATACAGAGTTTTAATTTAATTTTAGTGAACAGGGTGTGCAAAATGAATTTGGGATCGTGGGGGGATTTGTAATGAGAGAAAAAGTGAGAAAATGAAAGGGAATTAGATGGATACAATTCATAAAATAAATTAAATCAATCAACTATCATAACTCTGTTTCAAATTTAATCCAAAAAACATCCACGTTCAAGACCAAAACATTCATTATTGCTCAATTGCATACAAAATGTTTGTTGTCTCAATAACAATTTAATTTCCCATAAATCTTCAATTTATAACAGTCTGTGTATTATAACTTATGAAAACATTTCCAATTCAACAATACTACATGCTCTAATGATGATCTCTTCCCTTTTTAAAACAAACAAAACATGCACAACAATCTTTGTTAACTATGCTCAATATTTATCCTTGGTAATCAATAATAGACCCATGATAACAATCAACAATCATTGTCCTCTAATCAACCATTGGGCCCGATTTAAATATACATAGGTGACTTTTAAAATCATGGATAGAATTAAGAACATGCTTGGGGAACCAATCATACACAAGGTCTTCAATCATATCATTGGCATAGTCTTGAATCGAAAACAATAGTCGACTAAAAAAAATTGGAACCCCGAGCTTGATCTTTGTGTGAAATAATATATACATAGTTCCTTTTATAAGGAATGAGCCACAGAACCATATCATGTATGAAGAGAATAGATCGAAATTGACACACATGAACCTATTTTAAATTTGGCACAACCAAGATCGAGCTTGGTGAAACTCACACATGTGTCTTCTTATCTTTAAATGCAATCAAGATCAAGCTGGGATTAAACACAGTAATTGAGACCATAAACAAATAGAAGGGAAAATCTCAGTTGTAAGTAACCCTAATTCTCTTTCTGTTAGAATGAATTCATCACAGAAAGGACACACAAATATTCTACCAAGAGGAGGGATCCCATGTCTTTAAACTTCCACAATCATCAAACTGATAACCCAAAACTTGACAAACCCGAGAAGGTGCCCGAGGAAGGTAGAGGCAAGTCAGAGTCCAAGTCGGGCTCTTTAAAAATTAAATGCAGAGAGGCAATGCAAACCTTCTTGTCTTTAAAAAACACACATATAGATAATGGTATTTCATATCCTCATATCCATTTACCATCGATTAACAACCACATGCCACAATATAATCTTGAAAATGAAAAAACAGTGAGCCATGCTCCTTTTTTTTTTTTTAAACACAATCCTTCGACTTATGACTCCAAGATATTGACATAATCATAAGTGAATGCCTGAGTGGAGAATAAAGTAATTTGAGCTAACCAATCTAGACACAAACAGATGTCACTAACGCTTTTTTGTAGAGAGGGTTAATTTAAATAGTGATGGGTACTCGAAAAACAAAGAGATCATGTTTCTCTCCAACACCCAGGATTTCGAACAAATTTCGAAAACAATTCACAGTGAGGACACATAACAACCATCATTATATCAGGGATGAGAGGAGTGGTGTTTGGAAGCTCTTCACAACTCGTATCCATTCAATACATAGACAAGGTTGCATTAACATTCAGGGCCAACCAAGACTAGAGTTTTGGAAAGATTTCAGCGAAAAGACAATAAGGAACGGGCCATCAACATTAGCTCGGGGTTTAAACAAAATAAAAACACCAATTTTCGACAGTTGCTCTGCAATTGGATAAATATTACGACAATGAAAGAAAGGAAAACGAGTTGACAACCACTGAAATACAACCTGGTGGTTAAAACCCTTCAACCATAAAACACAAAGCTCATTGCACCACTGTTACCATTATTTCACAAAGAACCATTATAAAAAACCAATCCGACCAATAAATAACCAATGCACATCCATTACTTCGCTTGCAAATGCCAATATTTTGTAGTAGTCACCAAGAACCCAGAACACAATATTTACACACAGCCAAAAACTCAAGAAAACACATAACCCATGCATTCCCGAGACACCATTTGATTCATAACACAGAGATTCCATCATGGATGGAAAGCTAAGAACCATACCTGTAAGTAAATCGCTTCAACGACGAACTGGTCAAGTTTTCCCCTTCCAATCCTGAATTTAAATGCAAATATTTCCAAACCAATATAGCAACAATGCTAGGGTGATGGGCTCAATGGAGATTTGGAGTGACGTGCAGTAAATGCACGTCGCTTCCTTACCTGGCCTTATTCAATTTCATGTACAAGCCATCCCACTAACATATCATCCACCATTAAAATCAAACCATAACTAATGCATTATTCAATGCAATATCCATTCTAAAGATCTGAGACCATATCAATTGCATAGTGCGCCACCCGATACATATATGTTTACCTTATGCCATAAATCCATACAGTAATCATATATCAATGTTTATATGTGTGCCTCCATTCAACTTTTAATAAAAAGTGCACAGTCCTTTAACCAAACACATAGTATAATAGCTAGGACCAACACTTGTACCCATTTATTCTTTCATTTGAAGTTTACATGTAGTATTTTATCATGGCCTTAGGATTAATACATAGTTCCTTTCCTTTTGTTTTGAGCTAGCTCCCATTTATTATCCTTTGCATAATCATATATGGATAAGTAATCAATATATGAATTAGTAATCAAGGTTATAACATAACACCTATAAACAACATGATACTCATACCCATGAAACTGTTTTGTGTCGCAAGTAAATACCAACAACATTTAACAATAATGCGTTAACCACCCATTTATCACATCAAATGAAACCAAGACTGCATCATTGAAAAAATGTAGGGCTGTATAGGTAACATCATAACAACAACCACATATGAGCGTAACATGTCTATCATTTCTCCTTTAGTCTATAAGGGGGTCCCACCTACTAGTATTATATTATTATCATAATTAAATAATAGCGCTTTAGAAATCCTTTGCAGGCGAAATTCATCATTGTTATTTTAATCGTGAGAAAACTGGCGACTCCACAAGGAAATTTGTTTCCAACAGATTAAGAAATCAGAATGTCTAGTTTCGTAGACCAAGTTACATCAAATCAAGAAGATATATATAAGAATGATTATGCAACAGGGGGAAGTGAGCGGATTTAAGGGAAAAATGACCGAGAATTTGGGAATAATTGATGGAAAGTGTTAAGTATGAGGGGGTTTATCCTTGTAAGCATAATCATTCAATTAATCATAGTAAAGTGTTCTTGAATTCAAGGAGATAAATTTTCTGATATGCTCTTTTGAATCTTGAAGCAGATGGAAGAAAAGGAAAGCATAAGAGGGATAAAACCAACTATCTTATAAAACAAAAGTTGAAGCAGATACCAATTTCAATGATGCTTCCAAGGGGAACATCATGATATCTATGCAACATGTTTTTTATTGATTAAAAATACTTTGCAAAATAGCGTCGTTGTGGAAAAACTGATCCAACATTTTATTTTGACAAGAAATGAAGTCAAATAAAACAAAATAGCAAGAAAATGACATAGCAGAAATGAAACAATAGAAATGCAATAACAAAGATATAAACTTGAAGCAAATAAAACAAACTAAAATACATAAAACATTCCATACAACGTTAAAACTTTTAAGTTGGTTCCACGTAGTGTTTTAAGTGGGAACTGTTAGTGTTGTAGGAAAACAATTGCTCCTGTAAGTCCTTTAGGATGTAAGAATTTGCGCCCAGGACAAAAGCGATCTTAAAAGGACCCAACCATAATTTTTGGAACTTTGAATTCCTTCCTCTATCAGCATGAGATGAATCCCACGACAATACCTTCTCATTAACTTTAAATTTGACAGCCTTGACATTTTTATTGAAATATATTTTAACAGTCTATTGTCTTCTTTTTATATTATCCAAAACAAGCATCCTTTGCTCCTCTAAAGCCAAAAGTGCATTCATTCTTTGAGAGACATTAGAAGAACTTAATTCTTCAACCTGTATCATTAACCTTAGAGAGGAAAGTTCTATCTCATAAGGAAGAATGGATTCTTGACCATAAACAAGCTGGAAATGAGTGCAACCAGTGCTCACCTTAGTGGTAGTGTGATATTCCCAAAGGGCATAAGTGAGGAGAGTGTGCCATTGACGAGGCTTATCTTCAATGAGCCTCTTAATAATTCTTACCAGATTCTTGTTTGTAGACTCGGCTTGCCCATTACCTTGGGTATAATAAGTTGATGAGGTAAAATGTTTAACCCCCAATTTAGCTAAAAATTGGGTCAGTTTAGCAGAAATAAAGGTGAGACCATTGTCTGTAATAATTTCTAAAGGAAGTCCAAATATGGAAAAAATATTAGTTTCAAGAAAATAAATCACATGCTCATCTTGCGAATGCTTAAGTGGGACAACTTTAGTCCATTTCATAAAATAGTTTGTAGCTGTCAAGATAAAAACTTACCCTGCAAAAGATGGAGGATTTATAGGACCAATAAAGTTCAAACCCCATTTTGAAAAAGGAAAGTTAGGGAGGACAGGTTGTAAAGGAATAGCAGAAAGACGTTTTTTCCCAGCACATTTCTGGTACTTGTCACAAGATCTTGAAAAAATATAAGAATCACAAAATATTGAAGGCCAATAGTACCCTTTCCTGATAATCTTAAAAGAAATGGTTTTAGCATAAAAGTGACCTCCTACATGAATAACATAATTTGAAGAACCATGGGTCTCTTGCAACAATCTTTGTGCTTCCTCATTATTCACACAACGAAGTAACATACCATCGACAAATCTTCTAAACAAGATGTCTCCTATAATGACGTATCTAGCAGATTCGAGGAAGAGCCTTCTTCTTTGATGAGTATCTAAGTTATCTGGGCATATTTTATTTTGCAAGTAATATACTAGATATTTATACCAAGGATGTTTAGACAAAGGAAGGATTTGATTGTCAATGTAAAACAATGTTGATAGAGAGCTATCTTGTTCTTTAATTTCTTCGCTCATTTCAACATGCTAAGCTAAGTGAAGGGCTAAGTCACGTCCCTTGATAGTTTTAGAAGTCATGATGGTTAGATCATGCTCCTGAATCTTGGCAAGCCAATGTGCAACTTTCCTTAAAGATAAGTTTTTGAGAGTAAAAACTTGACAACAAGTAAACGGACTTTTACCAGCGTATGCTTACCTAAGATGAAGTAGAAAATTTTTTCAACAACTTTAACAAGAGAGAAAGCATGATTTTCAATAAAAGAATATTTAAACTCATCATTTGACAAGATTTGACTCATGTAAGCCACTAGTTTTTCATTACCTTGGTCATCACCTTGTAGGAGGATAGAAGAAATTACTTCCTATGTGGCATTAGTATATATCATAAATTTGTTCTCAAAATCTAGCTTCACCAAAATTGGTGTAGAGCTGTTTTCTTTCTTTATTCATACGAAATCATTTTCGACATCATCTATCCAAGAAAAGGAACGATCTTGCTAAAGAAGATTATGAATTGGCTTGAACATTACAACAAAATCAGGAACAAACCTACGAACAAAGTTAATAACACCCATAAAGGCTTGAACCTCCTTCTTGGAAGTAGGAGCAGGAAGATTTAGGATAACAACAATCCTTTTGGGATCTATGCTTATTCCTGAATCTGAGATAATGTGTCCAAGGATCTTGCCCTTGGTAATGCCAAAAATAGACTTAGAAGGATTTAAAGAAATGCCAAATTTCCTACATCATATGAGAATCTTTCTAAGATGACCAAAATGATTTGATCAATTTTTAGAATACAGAGTTAAATCATCAAGATAAATTTGAATAATTTTACCGATCAAATCATCAAAAAGTATTTGCATATCTCTTTAAAAAGTGGCACATACATTAGATAGTCCAAAAGGAATACGTTCATAAGAGAAAGTTCCCCAATGAGTAATAAAAGTGGTTTTATATCTATCTGTCCTTTTCACCTTGATTTGATTGTAACCGGAAAAATCGTCAAGTAAGGACATCATCTGTGACCCTACAACCTGCTGCAAAATCATTTCCATATTAGGGACAAGAAAATGGTCTTTAACACTGGCCCTATTCAATGCACGAAAACCAACGCATAATCTAATCTAACTTGTTTCTTTCCAAACAGGAACCAAATTAGAAACTCATTGAGAATACTTAATAGAGAAAATTGTCCCAGCCTTCAAGAGTTTTTCCAACTCCTTTCGAATAGTTGCTTCCAATGCAGGGTTAATGGCTCTCTGTTTTTTCCTAATTGGTTTTATGCCTTCCTTGATAGGAATGGCATGTTGTATAATAGTAGGATCAAAACCATGAAGATCCTCATAATACCAAGCAAAAACATCTTGAAATTCGCCAAGAAATTTAGTGAACTTCAATTTTTATTCAACAGAAAATTGGGCACCTATTTTAACATTCTTTGGACACTCGGGTGTTCCAATGTTCAAGGAAATGGTTTCACCCACTTTCCTTTTCGACTCCTCTTATTTATGTTTTTATTTTTTTCCCACATCACTCGAGGAAAATGAACTTTCTAGAGGAGTCAAGCCTTTAGGAATTTTGTTATCTTCATTTGATATAATTTTCTTAAGCTTATAAGGTTCATTTTGAATGAAAGCACAGATGCTCTTATCACTAGGGAATACTTGACATGAATCTATATTGTCAGGGATATGTGGACAGTAAAAAGATTGAAAGGTGTAATCAGGTCTTTGTGGCAGAAGTTGCCGAGTAGGAGAGGCTGCAAAAACAACTAACCTATCAGCCATTGAATTCAATTCCCTTTTAACATGAGTGATATTGAAATATAGAAAGTTCAAGATAAGTTCCCAAATAGTTTGGGTGTAACTTTTCATTAACTTGTTGCTAGGAGAATATATCTTAAGTACAAGGTTTACAACAAGTTCAGAATCCCCAAAAAATGTAAGGTGACCGCAACGTAGATTATAGGCATTTTCAATTCCTAGCAGTAATGCTTCAAATTCAGTGACATTGTTTGTGCAAGAAAACTCTAACCTATATGAAAAGTTATGAATTTTACCCACATGAGAGTACAAGATAATACTATCTTTGTTTCCTTCAATGGAGCATGAACCATAAAAGTGCATGTGCCACAACCCATCCTCTATGTCGATTTGTTCCAAGGGAGTGTTGTCCTCATCAACAAAGATGGAGTAAACTCCTAGGGTCCTCCTCGATATAATTCACATTAGGCTGTGGGATGCTTTCTATGTAAGGTGAAATTCTCCCCTCCATTAGGAATATGATGTTTTTACCATTCCAAGAACGGATAAGTGTGTCCCGTCGAGTGAGAGGTATCCAACCGTTAAATCTTTCCAATCTCTTCCTAAGATGATCGAGTAATTACTCACTGGCATATTAATTACCTGAATATGTGCACACAAAACCAAGGTCACGTCCTTGATTTCACCTATGGTTGTTTGTTGTAAACTATTATAAGAGAGCATGCTTCTGGCATTTTCATTTGTATAAGAGAATCCTAGGTATTCCATAATAATATTCAACATTACACTTGGGCCTGAACCGTCGTCAATGAGACAACAATGGGAAATCTTGTCCATAATATTTACAGAAATAAAAAACTGGGGGTTTTTAATAGGGTGCCTAAAGTTATGTACACCTACTTTATTTACACTTGAATCCTCTTCATCTACCTCTTCAAATAGGTTGGCTACAATGGAATCTTTTCCTTCCATAAAAATTTTCAGATGCTTTTGTTTCTCAGGGATGACAACCATGTCTAGGAGGGTAGCATCAACTTTAATATTAGCCAATTGATTGAGAATGTTGTATTTGGAAGAGGGAAGTGGGGAGGTAGTTGCTTGAATGTCGAGAGCTTTAGAAACCTGAACAATAACAACTGGTGAAGATGAGCTTGGGCTTGAAGAAATGCGAGGAGGATCATATTTACCTTTTGGAGCATATGATTTATTCCTAGTATTTATGATCATAACATCCTCTAACTCTGCAAAGTCTAGGACATAAATAGTAGTTTCAGGTATTTTACCAAATATTTTGTCTCTGGCACTCTTCTTTACCTCACACGTACTTTCCTCATAGTGTTCCTCACAAAATTTACACCAACTACGAGGCATGATAGCTTTAGGTTGAAAGTTATTTTCATTCAAATTCTTAAAAGGTGGTGCAGAAGAAGATGAGGCCCCGAGGGTAAGAGAGGGGAAATTTACTTTCCTCTCATACACTATCATTCGATTATTCATGTCTTATACAAGCTGTAAGAGGGCGTACATATCCATCTGTTTAACTGAATCTCCCTTAGGAAGACCTGTTCTTTTGAGTTGTTCTTCATACTCTAAACAAGTATGAAGAGCGAAACCAAGGTTATCAATGGCCTTTTCCTCAAGCCCATGAAAGTAGGGGGAAGGTAAAGCATTATAATAATTCATTAAAGAGGCTTGGTTCTGAGGGCGAATGAGTTCATGGATTTGGTTGTATAATTTGGTGAAACGCAAGTTGAAAGACTTGATAGTTGCACTGTCCTTATATGCAATGTTGTTGTACTCCCGTAACTGCTCAACTGGGATTTTGGATTTCCCATAAGTAGACTTGAACCAATATACTAACTCCTCCCAAGTAGAAATAATCTTAGGAGGAAGGTCAAAGAAATTGGCCACAACCTTCCCTTCAAGGGAATTCACAAATAAGTGCATACAAGTGTCATTGTCATTGGCTCCTATGTTGTGATAGGCATTAGAAAATGACACCAAGCGTTCATTCGTAGTGACCATGTTATTTCCTGAAAACCTAGGGAGATTCTCTTTGAATTTAGGAAGTGGACGAGTAGCAGGTGCTAGGTTGAGAAGGAAGGAAACACAATACATAGTAGTTGTAGCATTTTCTTCAAACTGAAAAAGCCCATGTACTTTTTAATGACTTTGGCGGGGTTTTTGGTATATTGGACAGGGAATCGATGACTATAAAATCTACCAATCATTGAAGAGGTTGAAGTTTGAGATGAAGAATCACCTCCAGTGCCACTAGAGCCACCACTATATGCCATCTTGTGAATGATAGATAAAGGGGAGAAAGACAAAGTAGATGAATCAGACAAAGTTCTCCTTAGAGTACTTTGTTGGGATGACAAAACACTGTTTCTTCTTCCTATTTCAACAAGAGGATTAATCTCAGGTGATAAACCTATTCTTCTCCTAAAGATACAAGGGTTTAAGGACATGAAAATAAGATCAAAACTGTAGGAAAAAGAAAGCTAAAGCTGATTCCTAGGTTGTCTTTGCCTATCTTCCCAACATTCTTGGACACTTATGTCTCGTTCAATTTCTGTCCATGAGCGTTCAAGTTCAACTCGGGTATTAGCGGTCTTTAAGATGGTATTAAACAAGGTTAAATAAATGATGGTATGATCTTTAAGACCAGGTTCAATATTGGGCTTCCTTGCAACAGGTACCGTCATGAAGAAAAGAAACAATCAAAGAAATAATATCAGAAATATAAATATATTCAATGAAAATCAAGCTTATAATCAACCATAGAGATATTGAAGATCTCCCAAGTATGGTTGCCAAATAAATGTTGAAGAAAAATTATGAAATTATCTTACTCAATCATTTTTGAATCTTTCTTGGCTAAGGGAAGATAGCCGAGAATGTTACCCTATGTTTCTATCCTCAAAAAGTGTTTCCTAATCCAAAAGTATTAATTACAAGGGCTTAAGCTGATTTTTTAAAATAAAAAATTGTTGCAAATATAACATTTTTATACAATTTATGAATATATCAAATTGAAAAAGTAAATGTGGAGATCAAAAGCAAAAATACCAAGTCACATATTAACACATATGAGACAGAATATCAATCGCTTTATTTCATTCAAAGAAATCAAAAGAATTGTTCTCTTTACAAATTCCTTGCGGGGGCATGGACCAAGGTCAAACTTAGATATCCCCAATGAAAACCATACAAAAGGACTCTGACAAGAAGTAAAAACTGAATTTTAAAATCTGGATCAACTTGCAACAAATTGCTACCCACTTGACTCTGCACAATATCCTTTATCAGTCATGAAATTTAATTCATAAATAGACAAGTCTACACAGACTATCAAAGATAAATCAACACCTCTGAAAAAAGCATATGAATGATATGGTTCAGTTTTGAACCTTGCTGTCTACAATAGGACCCTATTGTGATAAAATAGAATTAGTCTTTTAATGAATTGAAGAATGAATGGAAACTGAACTATCTCAATAAAACTCAAGAGCAAACCCCAGTATGCTTTATCCTTCTATTCTCCTCTTGTTCTTCCTTCTCATTTGTCTTTTATGCATTCCAAATTAGTTGAAGTAGTTCAACTACCTCATTTAGTCAAGTTAACTAAAACTCAACTAAATTTTAGTTTAGGGTAAGAACTAATAATAATAATAATAATAATAATAAAGGGTCTTTTATTAAATAATAACTAGTAGGTGGGACCCCTTGTGACTCCCTTTAATTTCTTAACAAAAATAAACATAATAGACAATCAATCAAACACATCCCTCCTTGTGGATCCCATAATCATTTCAACAATTTGAAATCAAATATTAGTAATATTTCAAATTATATCAAAACATGTAAATATCCACAATTTCCAAAAATAGTTTGTTGTCCAAAACTTTTAGCAGTCCACTGCCCTTAATAAATCAATAATAAAACATAATAAAAAACCGTATTTTCCACTTTGAGAGGAAAATTTTCCTTTGTTGCTTGTATCCCCTTTTGACTTCCCTGAATTAGCCTTAAGTTGTGTAGAACCTTGAGGCTTGATCTCACTGATGACATGGGAACAATCATCTCTCAAGTGCATACAGGATGATACTAACTTGGCTGAGTCACTTGAAGGAGAGGAGGGGGAAACAACAAATTTTCTTTTGTCATGCACATGGTGGGATTCGTTTTTGAGTCTTTTTTTTGCGTGGGAGGACTGTACAGGTGAGTGTGCAGAGGAAATGTAAACATTTGGGTTAACAGGTGGAGGAGGAGGAGGTAAAGACAAATTTTTCTAGCCACGATGGTGGGAGACTATTGGGTGAACAATCTCCCGCCATCCGTCATTCTCGGGAACTTCAAGTTGCAAAGAAACATGAGGGGGCACATGGATACCCGAGACATGCTGGGGCTGGAAGGGAGGCCTCTCTGGCCTAGGTTGGACTATCCCTTGTCCAATCCAATTGAAAAATCCATCTTGAAAGAGTTGGTTTAACTCTTGAGGATCGACATCGAAATGTATTGAGAAGTTGGGCCTTCTAGGCCCTCTGTTCCAGTTTCATCTGCCCCTATTATTTCTGCCATGACTTCCTCTGCTAAAAAATCTCATCCTGTATGCATCAATTATTAGCAACTAGATCTTTAAACTGACCAAACATGACATTCTCTTAATATGAAACAAAGTTTGGCTCAACAATCACATCAGAACCATGCAATCCAATCCATAAAATTCATTTAATAATTGTCAAATGAGTAGTGGGTGCAATAGGGTTCAAGGGTATCTGAGGGGATTGTATTGAGTGAAAAAGAGATATCATGGCCGGGAGTAAGAACACGAATACTGCTCGACAATTCATTAAACAATTGACTGTACAAAAATCCCAAAACATATCAGCTGCCATCTATCTCTGTGTTATTTTTTATCGCTGCCATATAGAGTTTTAATTTAATTTAAGTGAACAGGGCGTGCAAAATGAATTTGGGATCGTGAGGGGATTTTTAATGAGCGAAAAAGTGAGAAAATGAAAGGGAATTAGATGGATACTGTTCATAAAATAAATTAAATCAATCAACAATCATAACTCTATTTCAAATTTAATCCAAAAAACATCCACTTCCAAGACCAAAACATTCATTCTTCCTCAATAGCATACAAACAACTTGTTGTCTCAATAACAATTTAATTTCCAAGAAATCTTCAATTTATAACAGTTTGTGTATTATAACTTATGCAAACATTTCCAATTCAACAACACTACATGCTCTAATGTTGATATCTTCCCTTTTTAAAACAAACAAAACATGCACAACAATCTTTGTTAACTATGCCCAATATTTATCCTTGGTAATCAATAATAGACCCACGATAACAATCAACAATCACTGTCCTCTAATCAACCATCGGGCCTGATTTAAATATACACAGATTCCTTTTAAAATCATGGACAGACTTAAGAGAATTCTTAGTGAACCAATCATACACAAGGTATTCAATCATATCATTGGCATAATCTTGAATCGATAACAACAATCAACTAAAAAAAAAAATGGAACCTCGAGCTTGATCTCTATGTGAAATAGTATATACAGACTTCCTTTTAAAAGGAATGAGCCACATAACCATATCATGTATCAAGAGAACAAAGAAAAATTGACACACATGCTCCTCTTTTAAACTTGATAGAACCAAGATTGGGCTTGGTGAAACTCACACATGTGTCTTCTTATCTTTAAATGCAATCAAGATCAAGCTAGGATTAAACACAGTAATTGAGACCATAAACGAATAGAAGGGAAACTATCGACTGTAAGTAACCCTACTTCTCTTTTTGTTCGAAATAATTCATCAAAGAGAGGACACACAAATATTCAACCAAGAGGAGGGAGGCCATGTCTTTAAACTTCCACAATCATCAAACTCATAACCCAAAACTTGACAAACCCAGAAGGTGCCCGAGGAAGGTAGAGGCAAGTCAGAGTCCAAGTCGAACTCTTTAAAAATTAAATGCAGAGAGGCAACGAAAACCTGCTTGTCTTTTAAAAAAAACATAGATAGATAATGGTCTTTCATATCCTCATATCCATTTACCATCAATTAACAACCATAGGCCACAATATAATCTTCAAAAAGAAAAAGCAGTGAACCATGCACCTTTTTTTCTTTTTTAAACACAGTCCTTCGAATTATGACTCCAAGCTCTTGATATAATCATAAGTGAATGCCCAAGTGGAGAATAAAGTAATTCGAGCTAACCAATCCAGGCACACACAGATGTCACTAAAACTTTTTTACAGAGAGGGTTAATTTAAATAGTGATGGGTACTCGAAAAACAAAGAGATAATGTTTATTTCCAACACCTATGAGGTCAAACAACTTTCGAAAACAATTGACAGTGAGGCCACATAAAAATCATCATTATAGCAGGGATGAGAGGAGCGGTGTGTGGAAACTCTTCGCAACTCGTATCCATTCAATACATACACGTGCCCGCATTAACATTTGGGGCCAACCAAGACTAGACTTTTGGAAATCTTTCAGCAAAAAATAGTAAGGAACGAGCCATCAATAGTAGCTCGGGGTTTAAACAAAAGAAACACACCAATTGTTGACAGTTGCTCTTCAACTGGATAAATATTCGACAATGACCTAGAGGAAAACAAGTTGACAACCACTGAAATACAACCTGGTGGTTAAAACCTTCAACCATAAAACACAAAGCTCATTGCACCACTGTCACCATTATTTCACAGAGAACCATTATAAAAAACCAAGCTGACCAATAAATGACCAATGCACACCCATTACTTTGCTTGCAAATGCCAATATTTCACAGTAGTCACAAAGAACCCATAAAACAATATTTACACATAGTAAAAAACTCAAGAAAACACAGAACCTATGCATTCCTGAGCCATCATTTGATTCATAACACAGAGAGTCCATCATGGATGGAAAGCTAAGAACCATACATGTGAGTAAATCGCTTCAACGACGAAATGGTCGAGTTTTCCCCTTCCATTCCTGAAAACGCGGAGCCTTCCCAACCAACAGAGAAACAATGCAACAATGCTAGGGTGACGGGCTCAAGGGAGGTTTGGAGCAGGGATGATTTTAAGGATGGAAATTTATTTTAAAATGTAGAAACCTTGGCGAATCTTACTAATCCTTCATATGCCAACTATAAATGTTTGGCGATATTTTTGTAAAAATATTCAAATTTCTAGGGATTTTATACAGTTTGTATAAAATTTTGACGATTTTGTAGGTAAAATAATATTATCCTATAGAATTTGGACGAATCATTTTTAGAATAACAAATCTTCTTTTGGGAAAAACCATGAAAAATTAGCCCATGAGCGAAATTTAGACCCTAAAATCATCCATGGTTTGGAGTGACGCGCAGTAAATGAACATCGCTTCCTTACCTGGCCTTATTCAATTTCATGTACGAGCCAACCCACTAACATATCATCCACCATTAAAATCAAACCATAACCAATGCATAATTCAATGCAATATCCATCATAAAGAACTGATACCATATCAATTGCATAGTGCACCACCCGAGACATATATGTTAACCTTATGCCATAACTCCATACAATAATCATGTATCAACGTTTCTATGTGTGCCTCCATTCAACTTTTAATAAAAATTGCATAGTCCTTTAACCAAACACATAGTATAATAGCTAGGACCAACACTTGTACCCATTTATTCTTTCATTTGAAGTTTACATGTAGTCTTTTATCATGGCCTTAGGATTAATACATAGTTCCTTTCCTTTTGTTTTGAACTAGCTCCCATTTATTATCCTTTGCATAATCATATATGGATAAGTAATCAATATATGAATTAGTAATCAAGGTTATAACATAGCACCTGTAAACAACATGATCCTCATACCCATGGAACTGTTTTGTGTCACAAGTAAATACCAACAACATTTAACAATAATGCGTTAACCTCCCATTTATCACATCAAATGAAACCAAGGCTGCATCAAAAAAAAAATGTAGGATTGTGTAGGCAACATTATAACAACAACCACATATGAGAGTAACATGTTTATCCTTTCTCCTCTAGTCTACAAGTGGGTCCCACCTACTAGTATTATATTATTATCATAATTAAATAATATCGCTTTAGCAATCCTTTGCGGGTGAAATTCATCGTTGCGATTTTAATCGTCAACACCAAGGATGACTTGGTGCTATGTTCTCCTAATGATTTTTGGTCATACCTTGAGGATTTTGATGAATATTCCTTTGAGCACTTGGATTTATTCCATGAAGAATATTATCAACCACCGTTGTGCTCAGATATTGATAAAGGTGAGGACATTTCTTTCCCAGAGAAGGATCCTTATGACAATGTCTTCCAGCTCCCTTTTACTATTTTATCTTGCTATGTCACTAAAGGTGTAGTTGGGAAGCATGCCTTTTGTCTTAAGTTTTCTTTGAGGAAAAACTTACTTTTAGAATTCAAGGGTAGGTTGAATACCTCAAGAAGTTTTTTTATCTCAATCTTTCAGCCTTCCCTTAAGAAATTGTTAGTCATCCCTTAGGTTCTTGCTAGTCCCTTCCCAGACCTCAGATTGTGAAGACGTCCAAGGTAGCCAACCTTCAAACTCTTTGAGTCATTCTATTGAACCTTTGATTTTTCACGATCCCTTTCTAATATGGACTGAGCACTTTCCTAAAGGTGTGAATTGGCATGATTTTGTCCCTCCCTCCCGCCTCCATGAGATAGAATTTATGATTTCTAATGATACAATACATTTTCTAACTCATGATATTTTTGTGCTTGACTTATCATTGTTTTGGTTTGTGATGAATCACATAGGAAGGTATTATGAGACATTGCTAGGATGGTTTCATTGGCTATTTGACTACACCTACCATTCAACCAACAAGTAAGTAAAGGTAAGTAGGTAGGAATTTTCATTCATTGTATATACCATCTGCATATCATGTTAGAGTAGTGTAGTTGTAGCTTCATTTCCATTTGTATATATATGATTGCTTACTTTTATTCCATTGTATCATATATGATCCAGGGATGAAATCACCACCCCAAAATATTACTAATTTTTTTTTTTGAGGTCTAGCAGATTACAGGTCATGCCAAATATGTTGAGGTTCTCATGCGCTCTACGATAAGCACATGTCCCCGAGTTGGAGCCAGATGTTATCCCCTATCCTAGGGATAACTAAGAATATTATGTCTCGAGGCCCACAGGTCCTAGACATGGCGTACCAAGATCCATATGACTTGATCTTAGCCCTGGAGGGCCCATGTTTTGTTCAGATCCTCCCATCTATCAACAACAACAACATCCATCCCATCAGCTTGATTCTGAAGTGGCAGTGGGTATTTCTCCATGAGGTAATGAGTCAGGGTATCATGGTATGTGTCAATCTGATTTTCGAAGCATTTGAATATGTGCATTGAACTCTCTTTTGTTTCATGACGTTTTCTTGGAAATTATGCTCTTTAACTTGTCCATACCTAGGGGGGATGACATAGTTACCTAGTAAGTTGGTTCCCTTAGGAATGCATTTTCACTGGGCAGGTCTATGAAATATCATCTTCCATTCCTTCCATACTTTCCACTTTTCATCATTGTCCCTCTCATCTTTCCCCTACCCTGGTTCGGGCATTAGGTTTGCCAAGCTAGTAAGGGTTGTATCTTGCCTTGTGGGAAGAAGGGCCTAAAGGCCCAGAGAGTAAAAGTAGCTGGAAAAATTTTAAAGTCAAAATGAAACCTTGAGATTATTCACCCAGGGATTCCTGAGAAATCAATAAATGGCTTCTCAACAAGAAAAGGGGACCCGTAAAATAACTAAAACTCAAGATCTAGTTAGTGGATAGGAGGTCTCATCGTGAGTCGTCCTATTAGGTCCATGGGCATGTAGCGATATGGCACTTCCATCCATCTGGTCACCAAACCAGGGTAGTGGATCCTGCTGGCATAAACAAGAGAAAGGGGGTCTCATCACGAGCCAACCTTCTCATTTCTATGAAGTACTTGTGGGTAACATTGTCACCACTAGTCACCATGCTAGGAAAATGTCCTCCAGTTATTCTCCTTAAAAGAAAAAGAAATAATACAAAAAATAAAAGGCATTGAATGGGCTAGGAAACAATGACATCCATGACAAGGTGCAACTTGCCCTCTACCGAGGCACCCACATGTAGGACCTACATTTCCCTGTTATCACTGCACCCCTTGCCCAAACATTCCCTACACCATCTCATACATCTACATGACCTAGATTGGTCTTCACCTAGGAAACACCCCAAACTTGGGGAGGATTATCTCAATAGGACACCTTGAGGCCCTCTCCAAACCTGGTTTGTTAAACTGCATAACATCTTTGAGAATTTGTCTGGGTAAAGGGGGGTTTGATACACATGTTTGGGTAATTTGATTATTAGATGTGATTGACATTGCTATGATCCCTGTGAATTATGAGCCCATGGAGGGCGTACCTATTGTTTCTATAGGACCATACCCGACAGACAGGAACATATGGGGAGATGATTAGTTCAGACCTCCATGGGGCTAAAATCCCGCTAGATGGATGTTGTGACCCCAACCAGGGGCAGAGAGACACTAAAGGCTTACATCGAATAAAAATAAGGATGTTCTACCAAAGACACTTTGGCAGGCTTGGACCTAGGGGGATCTTGCTCTGCCCCCTGAAAATTGGCCTTGGGAAGCCCATGACATCACCCTTGTGACCCTAGACGTCACCCAACGTTAGATGGACATGATGGAGGAAGTTGTGTGCCAAGTGGCACGTGTGGCATCATTGGGAGGCCTGGAAAGGCTTAACGTTTTGCTCATAGAGCCTAACATCCCACCTATGAGGCCCAACATCAACCTAGGAGGGCATGGCGTCACCTCTACTGCACAGTTTAGGGTTTAATTCTTTAAGTTTATGTAAAAAAATGGAGTTTTGATGTAATTTGGCCATGTCGGCCATTTTTGACCTAAATTGTAATTAAAGATCATGATCATTGTATAAATAAGAGACAAATCTCTTGTATTTTTCAGCATATTTCACTCATACAAGTGTGAGTTCTGAAATTTGGCCCTCTTTAAGGGTATTTGGCTGAAATTAAGTGGTGCACAATTTCTTGGAGAGGCTATTCTTGGTGTATTTTGGCATTTTCATGGTGGAAAGTCTTTAACTAGGGTTTTATGGCTAGATTATTCTTGATAAAGTAAGTGAATATGCAATTCTTCATTTATTTTGAATGGTTATGGAAAATTTGCTTGTTCATTTCTAAGATTATGAAATTGCTAGTTTGAAACCCTAGGGGAGAAACATATGTTATTATCCTTTTCCTTGTATTTTTCCACCTACTTGATTTTGCTAGAAAACATCTCTTTTGAAGAATACACTAGAGCCCTACCTTTGTATCACTCTAGTAGCATTTCTTCATTAGCTTCATATATTTTATTTCAATCTTGATCTAAGGAAGAAGGAAATCGCCAGGGCCTAAGGTTACTTACTTCCTAGAATTTTTTCCTTCTAGGGTTTAGATATTGAGGCCTTAGGTTACTAACACCTCAATCATCTCATCCATCCCTTTATATTACCTATTATCATTTGTTGTTTTCCTCTAATAATTTCCGCTGCAAACTTTGATTCCATTACCCTAAAAGGCACTAGTCCACTCCTTGTAAATGATTGATTGACCAAACAACTCTTAAACCATATTCCCTAAGACTTTTACTAACTCTTACTAACTCTAAATTAGGCTAACTCACTAAATGATTTGTTGTTGTTGCAAAATATTTCTACAACCATCTATAACAACAACAAATTCATCCTAAAAGAAATATTAAAAGCTAATTATACATTGCCATAATTGCTTCCGACAATTATTATCATTTTGTCAATTTAAGACTATTATTTCTTGTCATTCTTGAAGAATTATTGAGGCATAATTACTGTAGATGTTGCTAAATATTAATTATTGTTATAAATACTTATATTGCTTTAGTTTTACATCATCTTTTTTAGCTTTTAAGAATTCATGGTTTTATGAAGCATTGACATCATATGGTACTTGCAAACAACATTTGTTTTCTACTTGTTGTCTTTTTCTGGGCAGGTACACTTAAATTATATTTTGCTTCATCTCATTAAAACCTTGGAACCTTTGATCAAAGTGACCTATGAGAGGGGTGGGACTTTCTTACATTTTTTATCTTAGCCTTCTCAAACCCCCAGGTCATTGGGGACGTCTCCCCTGGGGTACTACTCCTAAATAGAAAGAGGTGTCCTATTAAGGTGACAGTGATAGGAAATCCTCATTGTTACGCCAATTTAGTATCCACTTTTCTTTCTCTTTGGGCAATTACAAATTGTGCGATAACATACCATACTATAGAGTGCCTTCCTACAATATGCCACCCCCGTTTCAAGCCATGATACCACAAGGGGAACTAATTCAGTTGGCTTCCAAGTGTTAAGATGATCCAAGAAGGTTACTCTCCTTACTCCTCTGATGACAACAAAAGCTTCCCCCTTCCCACTGAGCTAAGCAATTCTACAGGTTTATCAACTGGTTTCTCAACTGGATTTCCTCTGTAAAAGGGATTCCCTTCTATGCTAAACAATCCCGCAGATAGCTCTCCTTACCAGTTCATATTTTTTCTAGTAAGAACCAAGATGTAGTCCTTCTTTCTCCAGTTTGGATTTGGATCTTCTTTGCTTCAGGGTGATCAATCTTAATTTAAACAAGCTTCCTGTTTTCTTCAGTGAAACATTTCTATTTTTTTCTCTTATTTTCCTATGTTGGTATGTGCGCTTGTTCCCACTTCCTCCTTTGTCTTTCTATTTATGCTCAATCTCTCTGTCTATCTCCCTCCCCCTCTGTATTCTTCTGCCTCTGGTCTCTATTTCGACCAATCCCCTCATTATTCTCGTAACTTATATCAAACTTCGCTTGTAGTCTGCAGTCTCTATCCTAAAGGAGCAACTGTGAGATCCTGTTGTCATTCATTGAATTGTTCCTTTGATTCTCCAAAATACCAATATGTCAACAACCATTAACTGCCTCAACCACTTTCTTGTCCCTTCATAACTAGTCACGGGGCTCATTCAAATAGGGTACGCCGAGGTATGAATTTATTCTTAGCAAGCATAGATTGGTTTGTTGAAGAAGATTCTTATTTTCTTCATAAAAACAACTCAACTCCCTACTCCATGCCACTTCATCCATCCCTACTTCATCAATTTCCAACTTGTGTATCATGGCTAGTACTTGCAAGGTTGTTCCTTCTCAGTCGATGGTTTTGTTTTTTTTATTAAATTAAAACATAGTTATATGCTTCATAGATTTACTTATATGAAGTCTTAGCATAATTACAGTCTTGGGGAAAAAGATGGTGTTACATAATGTGCCAATATAGGTCTATTGTTTTGTTGAAATATTGTAAATTCGAAGAATACTCTAATTACATTTGAGTTATTATCTTATAGATCAAATCCCGTTTTGCGGATTGATCATGTTGGGTGTTGTATAAGATCAAATCCCCTTTTGTGGATTGGTCAAACCATATTTATATGGTGGTATTTGTAAATTCGGCCCCTATGGTTTATAAATTGGTTTTAACCACTCTTGGAAGAAGTCGACCCTACTAAGTGAAGAGACCAAACCTTAACACCTCCTCAACAAGTATTTATAAGTGAGGATGTTGCCTCACTTGTTCATTCACTCACTCACTCATCCAATGCACATATTTTGAAGGCAATCATAGTTGTAGGAGGAAGGAAAAGAGAGTCACATGCTCAGTCCTAGTTTATTCTTGGAGTTTTAGTCTTAGTCTTGGCATTGTATTGACAATCTATTATTGAGGAAGTTCTTGCTGGGTTTTCTCCCCCATGAGACTTTCCCAAGATAAAATGATGTGTACCTTGTGATTGTGTTTATTTCAGTGATCCTCTTTATGATGTTGTTTTGGAATTTGGAAATAATCTAATAACAACACTTAAACTTAACATGGTATCAGAGATTGACTGAATATATCACCTTTCACTAGGTACCTAAAAACGTCACTATTGTCGTACAAGGAAATTGGGGATTTTTAATGAAGAGGAATTCCTGATCAAAAATTGTATAGGGAAGTGAGCCCTACCCTAGTGCATCTTTTTGCAACTTGAGAGCACCTTTTAAGTGGCCAGATTCTTCGAAAATTCAAACCCTAGTTTTGACTGGTACCAGAAAACCAGGAAACTAGAACCAGTACCAAAAGTACCGATCCAAATTTTCGCATGTCATGTTTCAAGGGGTAAAACTTAGAATATTTTGAAACAGTCAGCTCCAACCAACTCACCTTAGCCTAGTGCATCTCCTGGTAAATTCAGATTCATTTTCTGAGCATTTCATTTTCTTGTCATTTTCCTAGCTCTAGGTCAAGATGTCTGGAAGCACCAAGATCATTGACAAGTTAGAAGGTGTGGAAATTTTTTGTGCTTGGAGGCATATAATTGGACTCATTATTGAAGAGAATGACCTTGCAAAATTCATAAAAGAAAATGTACCAGAACTTGAAGAAGATGCAACCAAAGAGAAGTACAAGAAGGATATGATTGAGTCCAAAATGATAATTGCAGATTCCATTAAAGACCACTTGATCCCCCAAGTGTCTTCTAAGAATAATCCAAAAGATATGTTCGATTCCATAACCAAAATGTATGAAGGAAATAACATAAACTGAAAGATGAACTTGAGAACCCAACTCAAGAATACAAAGATGCAGAAAGGATAAATAGTTCAAGACTATTTCTCTAAGGTTTCTCAATTCAAAGAATAGTTAGAAGAAATTGGAGACAACTTGGATGAAGATGAACTCATCATGAAAACTCTTAATCATATCACAAGACCTTGGGATACCTCCATCCAAACTATCTATGAAAGAAAAGAGAAACTTCAATTTGACAGCTTATGGGAAGAATGTGTTCAAGAAGAAACAAGAGTGGCAAACCGAGAAGCCGTACTATTAATGGATGAAGATCAAGACCTTGTTTCTCATGCTAAAGGAGGAAAGAAAAGGTCTCATTTCCAAAAGGATGCCCACTTTCATAAAGAATCTTACTCTCCAAAGAGACTCACCCACCTTCATAAAGAATCTCACTCTCCAAAGAGATTCCATAAATATCATAAGGGTCAAAGAAAGGAAAACAATTTCTTCTCTTATCAATGTTATCATTGTGATAAGATGGGACACATTGCTAAGAATTTTCCTGCTAGAAGGGAATAATTCAAGAATATAAATAACAAAATATATCATGTCCATCCAGTTGAAGATGATGAGCCACCCAATAAGTTAACTAAAGAAGAAATTGAAGATTATGTTTTTTGATACCTAGAGAAGATACTTGGCTCTTAATCACATGACAAGAACTCTGATGAGAATGAAGGATGTATCCTATGTACCAAAAGAAGGAGGTTTGTACTTTTCCACTCAGATGTATGCGATTCAATGCCATCAACCTCTGTAAGCGGGTTTGTATACTATGTATCATTTATTAATGATTACTCTCGTAAGACTTGGGTTTATTTCTTGAAATCAAAAGATGAAGTACTCAGAAAGTTCAAGGAATTCAAAGCCTTGGTAGAAAACTTGTCTGAAAGAAAAGTCAAGATACTCAAGTCAGATAATGGAGGAGAGTACACCTCAAATGAATTTGGAATATTTTGTAGAGATGTCAGGATTAAGAGGGAGCTCACCACTCCCTATAATCCTCAACAAAATGGTGTAGCAGAAAGAAAAAATAGAACAATTATGGAAGAAGTAAAGACGATGATTCAAAATCAAGATCTTCCAATGCACTTAATATGGGTTGAATAAGCAATAACAACAGTTTATGTCAAAAACAAATTATCCCATAGTCCTGGATTCAAAATCCCCGAAGAAATGTTCACCGAAAAGAAGCCAGAAGTAAGTCACCTCAAATTATTTTGTCTCTAAGGCCTTCAGGATTTACATACCAGGTTACCATCATATTGAGATCAACAAAGATTTAACCTTTGATGAATATGAAACACTCAATAGATCAAGGAAATTCCATCTTGAAGAAATATATGAAGAAGAACCCGTAGCTCCCAGAGTTGCAAAACCTCTTAAGGAAGTTACAGTTACCCCTGATGATGAGATTCCAAAATATCATGATATGATAGAATCTCAAGAACCTCCCCATATGATGATCTCTCACAAGATAAATCCATCTTGGGAGAGAGAACTTATTCAATATGCAGAGAAGTATGATGCCCCAAAAGGAACCACGAGACAAAGAAAGAAACCTAAGCCATTCTCTAGCTATATGGCCTTGATGTGTGGTATCATAGAAAAGGAACCTAATTGCTTTGAAGAAGCCATTCATAAGAAAGAATGGGTGGATGCCATGATAGAAGAATACCATTCCATTATAAATAATGATGTATGGGAAGTAGTTCCCATACCAAAGAAAAAATATGTGGTATCTTCCAAGTGGATATACAAGATAAAACATGCAGCAGACGAAAGTATTGAAAAACATAAAGCAATATTTGTGGCTCGTGGTTTTTTTCAAAAGGAAGGTATTGATTATGAAGAGACATTTTCTCCTATATCTAGAT
>JZKD02S1611371.1:465824-487394 GCA_000966675.3 Picea glauca | reverse complement strand
CATCATAGCTCTTGCATCCAAGATGAAGTGGAAGTTACACCAGATGGATGTGAAAACAACCTTCTTAAATGGTGTTATTGAAGAAGAAGTGTATATAGAACAACCACAAGGGTTTTAAGTTGAATATAGAAAGACTTATGTTTGTAGGTTGAAGAAAACTCTATACGAGCTAAAGCAAGCTCCTAGAGCTTGGTATGGAAGAATTGATAGTTTCTTGACGATCTTGGGCTTTACCAAGAGTAAATATGATTATAACCTTTACTTCAAGGTTATGAATGATGAACCAATTATATTGCTATTATGTGTGGATGACTTATTCTTAATAGGAGAAGAAAATCTCATCACAGATTGCAAGAAGAAGCTCGTTGCATAATTTGAGATGAAAGACCTAGGCCCGATGCATTATTTCTTAGGTCTTGAAGTTTGGCAACGCCAAAAGAAGATCTTCCTTAACCAAGGAAAGTATGCAACTGAAATACTAAAGAGATTTGATATGTTGGAATGTAAATCCATGAACACACTCATGGAAACAAATTTGAATCTCCTGATTAACACTTTGTTAGAGTTGGTTGATGCTACTCTATATAGACATATTATTGATTCGTTGATGTATCTGACGAATACCAGGCCAAATGTATGCTTTGTTGTGAACACCTTGAGTGAGTATCTGGTAGAGCCCACATGTGTTCATCTTGTAGCTGCAAATCATGTGACGTGATACATTAAGGATACATTGAATTATGGTCTATGTTATACTGGAGATAATGGATTCAGAATGCATGGTTATACTAATTTATATTGGGTTGTAAGTTCTTCTGATAGAAAGAGTACTTCAGGATGTTGTTTCAGTTTGGGGTCAGCCATGACTTCATGGCAAAGTAGGAAGCAATCCAATATTTCTCTCGGTACGAAAGAAGTAGAATAGATTGCAGCAAGTTCCACTAGTTGTGAATCCATATGGATTTGGAAGTTGTTGACAGGTCTGTTTGATATGGAGATGGAAGCTACCATGATTCTATGTGATAACCAGAGTTGCATAAAGATGACAGAGAACCCAATGTTCCATGATAAGATGAAGAACATAGAGATTTGGTAACACTACATTCATGACATGGTGCAGAAGGGAGCTATAAATCTCCAATATGTTGGCACAGATGAGCATGTTGCAGATGTATTGACCAATCTTATGTCTCATGTGAAGTTTGAGTATTTCCGATACAAGCTTGGTGTTGTCTGGAAGGACCTCCCTCAAAAGGGGGAGTCATGTTGATGATACTGTAGTATCCTGATAAACAACAGGTAGCTTCGTTAGGATTTTATCTCCTAAGCAATTGATCATCCCTGGGCAGATCCCAAAGGTCTGGTAAGGACGGTTTGTAAGAGTACCTGTGCATGTATATGCCAGTTGTGGTCAATAGTGGTAGCTCCGTTAGGATTTCATGTCCTAGGGAATATTTTTATTCCTGGGAAGATAATGAAAGTCCGATAAGGATGGTCTGTCAAAGTATCACGTGGTAGCTTGTTAGGATTTTATATACTAGGGAATCTTATGATTCCTAGGAAGATATCGAAGGTACGGTAAGAACGGTCTGTGAGAGTACCACAAAATGTTGTTGTTACACCTGCCTCATTCTGTTTCCATATGACGATGATGTTGTTTCCTTGGCCTTGTGTTGATGATGTTGATGCCTCAACCTTGTGTTGATGATGTTGTTGTATCAACCTTGTGTTGATGATTTTTTTGCCTCAACCTCGTGTTGATGATGTTGTTGTCTTAGCCTCATGCTGATGATTTTGTTGTCTCAACCTCGTGCTGACGATGTTGTTGTTTCAACCTCATGTTGTTGATGATGTTGTACCAGCCTCATGTTGGTGATATTGTTGTTCTAGCTTCATGCTATTGATGTTGATGTTTTAGCTTCATGTTGTTGCTGCTGCTGATGATGATGCTACTCCAATTCCATGTTGTGGATGATGAGAAAAACTTCCAATGATTTGTAGATGTGCCATTTAGTGTTCTAGATGTTGATGTTGATCTTTCCCTCTCTCTCTCTCCTGATGATGTTGTATTGGGTTATGTCAGTAGAATACACTTCTCTTTAAGGGGGAGTGTTGAAATATTGTAACTTTGAAGAATATTCTAATTAAATTTGAGTTATTATCTTGTAAATCAAATCCCCTTTTGTAGATTGATCATGTCGGGTATTTTATAAGGTCAAATCCCCTTGTGTGGATTGGTCAAACCATATTTATATGATGGTATTTGTAAAGTCATCCCCTAGGGTTTATAAAGTGGTTTTAACCACTCTTGGAAGAAGTAAGCCCTACTAAGTGAAGAGACATAACCCTAGCACCTCCTCAACAAGTATTTATAAGTGAGGATGGTGCCTCACTTGTTCATTCACTCACTCACTCATATTTTGCACATATTTTGAAGGTAGTCACAGTTACAAGAGGAAGGAGAAGAGAGGAACATGCTCAGTCCTAGTTTATTCTTGGAGTTTTGGTCTTAGTCTTGGCATTGTATTGGAAATTTATTATTGAGGAATTTCTTGTTAGGTTTTCTCTTCCATGAGGGTTTCCCAGGATAAAATTTCGTGGACCTTGTGATTGTGTTTCTTTCAATGATCCTCTTTATGATGTTGTTTTGGAATTTGGAAATAATCTAATAACAAAACTTTAACTCAATATGTTTTCAAATATTTGGTATCCCTCGCCATGGAAATTCCCATATTAGGTACCTAATTTCTCATTTTAGCGGCAACTTCCCAATCGTGGATGACACTTTGCTCCCTATGGACTGCTTGCTCAACATTTTCTATCTCTTCTTGAATATGATGTGGGATTTTCCCCCAATATTCAGATGTAGAGGCCCTAGAGTCTAGTTGCACCCGCAGGATGATGAGTGTTGGGATGGAGTTGTGAGAGGTGGAGGGGCCAGGGTGAGTCCTTCATCCCCGATGATATCCCCTATTGTAACCATGGCTGGGAAGCATAGCGAAAAACATGATGATAGATTCCCACTAGACAGAGAAAGCAAAAAGATTCAAAGCAGAGCCTATGTAGTGGGGAAGCATGGCCTCCTCCTTTATCATACTAAGAAACCTCAAGGTCGCAACGATTCCACTATTGAGGATTATGCTAGTGAGACACGAATTCCACTTAGAGCCATGATGTTGTAAAATGGCTTGAACAACCCACTCACTAGAGTAATAGAGCTTGAAATTAGTCAGATTCATGATGGAACAAGGGCGTTGGTAAATGAAATAATAGTAGGAGCCTTAACTATCCATTAAATCCTACACACTCCACCTTGTCCTACCCATCTGCCAAAATTTACATGAATTAAATTTCCGCCCATTGATTTGTCTACAAGCATGGCACATGGTCGTATGGTTCTCTGGTTGGAGTATCTCGCCTCCCTAGAACCCGATCCGAGGGTTGTTAATATATATTCTTATTGAATTACTAAATGTGGTACATTGTGTAAATTCCTAACATGCTTGTGAGTAGTTTCCACATTGTTTGAGAGGCTAGTGATAATTTGAGGATTGTGGACTCAAACGTTTAACTACTCATTAGCTAGGAAGAGAGTCCTCTTATTCTCATAGTGCCTTCCCATAGTGTTCATGCTTGATTGTTGGTTCTAAATCTGATAAATTTAATGGTTGTGGATTCAAAGGTTTAACTACTCATACTAAGGAATTTGGCTAGGAAGAAAATCATTATAATCTCATAGTACCCATGTTTAATTGTTGGTTCTAGATCTAATCAAATTGTTAAACTTGTTACTAATGAAAACATTGGTAAAAAAATAACTCTATTCCTTATATTGTTAAAGTTGTTACACCCTGAGTGGGATTAATGGTTAAGAACATGTGTTTTCTCCTAAGAGGTCACAAGTTCAAATCCAAAGGGAAGTAGGGTATGTATACCTCCGTAGACTTTACTAATCTTTCTTTGAATTTAAATCCTAAAATTACTTGTTTGTATTATTCCTATTTTATTATTAATTGTTAGTATATCATATTTAATTGTTGCCTAAAACAATATCATGTAGTTATTGTCTTTCTTTAAAAAAAAAATATAAACTAAAATAGATTAGATTCTTCCTAAGTTGTTATTAATTTTTAATATATCATACTTAATATATCAAATTACTCGTTACCTAAAAGTATCACCTTTGTTTGAATTTATATCCCAAATTTACTTGTTTAGATTATTCCTATGTTATTAGTCCCTGTCGTAGGCGTAGAGGGACTATAGTGATCAATAAATCATTGACTTCATATTAGTCTGTCCTTTGACCACAAATATTTCCATATTATCTATTGGTTGAACCAGGGAACTGAAAACATTGATTTTTATATTAAAAAAAATACTATATTTTTCATGATATGATTGGACAAGGGATTGGAGGTCTTATTGCCGACTTCGCTATTCCCAATGTTATATATGTTGGCATATCCAAAGTACTTGATCGTACATGGTCTTTTTTGAATCATATATTTTTTTATGCATTCGTCGATGGTGGATTAATTCTAGCATTGATTCAAATGTTTGGTTTAGCATTTTATGCTAGGTAAATTTATGGAAATGTTTGATATGGTGGCATATCCAGAGTTTGTCTTTCCAAAACATTATGTGGTGTTCGAACTATTGTTACAAAAAATATAATTTTTCTTTTTGGGATACGTCAGAGTCCTGCCACATTGAATTTTTTTCTTAAATGTTTACAGTGCATTTTTGACAGACTTAAATGTTTACCTAACATGCTTGGTAGTGTTGAATGGTTACTTAACAGGCTTGTTACAAGACATTTTCTTCTATTTTCAAAATTTTTATGCTCCAACGACGTTGCTAGTTCGGTGGTCCATGCTTGCTTTTTGCATGCCACTGATTTCTTATTTGCATGTTGTCGTTGTTATTGCTTGCCTGCTCGTGTTGTTGCAGTTTGGACGTTAGGGTTTCTACAGTCATGATTGGAACAACATCGTTCCTGGGGGGTGGTTTCTGCTTTCTTCTTTCTTCCCTGTATGCTGTTTATTGTTGCTTGATTCGACTTTGCAGGGTACCGATCCTGCGCCTGCAGTTGGGCCTTTTAGTGATTCTTAGTTGGGTTCTTGTTTGGTGCTTGTTCTTGTTTGGCCATGGTTTGAAAATGTTTGGATGCTGCATCTACGGTTGGATCTTTGGTCACATTTTGTTTTACACTGCAGTTTTCATAGAATACTATTAAGATAAAATAACAGACTAAAGAATTGCAGGTGGTGTAAATTGCATTTGTTATGCATTGAAGCAAAGTTTGTTGGCCTCAAAATATATTTCATGGCTGTCGATGCTTTTTACATGGATTCTGTGTTACTATGGTTTTATAGTTATGGCAATGGCTTTTGCTGTGTGGGAGATATAGTTGTTCTCTCCCTTTTACTTTCAAGTTGTAAACTGCATTTGACTCTAGTTTTTCGCGTTTATGTGGTCATTCTGAGCGACCGTTGTTCGGTTGCATAGTTGGCCACTTTTATGGACACGACTTCGCGAATAGGTTCTATCAGACTATGATAGGTCGTGTTCGGTGTATACATTAATTTTCCCGAATTAGTTTTCTTTAAAAGAATTCTGGGCAGAAGAGAATGCAATTTATGAAATTATAGGTTTCCTGGACCACAGAGCCATCATCCCATACTTAGCCAGTTTTTTCATCGCGGGTTGACAGGGTAGGTGGATGAAAATTGACAATCAGAGAGTTCCACGATATACAAATTGACAATCGGTTAGCAGCGAGAGTTTCGCGATCATTCCGACCAACCGCAGTTGGGTTCCATACTTAGCCAGTATTATGGACGTGCCTCCCCAGATAGGTTGTATCGAACTATGGTGTATACATTAGCATTTTCGAATTAGTTTTGTTTAACAGTAGGGCTCCTGGACAAAAAACATTGAAATTTATCAAATTGTAGGTTTCCTGGACATCATAGATTAAACATAGGAAATATGTAATTTAATCAGTTTTTGCATCGCGTGTTGTCAAGGTAGGGCTGAAAATTGACAATCGGAGACTCTGGTGATATAGAAATTGACAATCGGACTTGCAGGCTATTTTTATTTAAAGGTTGTCATGTCCAAAAAAGTTAACATTGTCAAAATAGTTTACTTTACGTGCATTTTACATACCCTGGTGGACAAAAAACACTCAAAAAAAATAGTGAGCATTTTTTGGATCGCGGGTTCTTGGGATGGCGGGCTCTAGGTTTGGTCCCTATTGTTCTATGTCCTACAAATAGCACAAACAGTTACGCGATATACAAAATGAAAATCGGGCTTCTGCACTATTTGAATTTCAAGGGCTCCTACAAAACAACTATCATTCTCGAATTACTTTTCTTTGTGTACGTTTTACATATGCTCATGAAAAAAAACAGAACAATTGTTTCTAGTCATGCACATGTAAGACAACTTAGAGATGCGATTGACAAGAAGATGAAAGAATAGAGCCTGGTTTTATGTGACATGAGCTTTGAGTAAAAAAAAAACTCTATTATACAAAGAGAAACTCAGAGAGGACGCAAAAAATAGAACAAGTATGTTCTGGTTGGTGTTCTCCCTGTGTTCGATGCTTTGGTTCGTTGAAAATGCTGGCTGGAGATTTGTTGGTTGAAATTCTTTGTTTTATTGCTGGGAATTGTAATGGATTTTGAGGTCGGGTGCAAAAAAATTCTTCGTTTAAGTATATAGCTTCTTCCAACAACACGGATTTGACAACTATATCAAGTTGTACAGATTGCACAAGTATTTGTCTACCTCGTAGGTGGGTAGAAGAAACTGTATGGGTGGATAAAATGACATATTATCACTGCAAAAGTTTATATTTTATAGTATGATGACTTGCATGTGGGTCTCATAGCTGACTTGACAGAAAGCTACGTTCTTTGTGAAAGTTTGTTTGGTTTCCTCTGGATGTAGTTGCAGACTCTACATATTTGGCATCACCTCTGAACATTTCAGACCATTCTGTGGGCCGCCATATCTCCATGGCTATGAAGAAATATATATTTTGATTCCATCTGCAACATTTGATACACTTGCTAGACCTGTTCTGGTGCATTCTGCAACATTTGATGCACTTGCCACACCTCTACTACCCAAAGAAGTTATGTACCTCAACATAGTTGTTTTTTTCATCTGGGTTGGATGTTCCTTCCAATTTACTGTAATAAAGAAAAGAAGTTCCACATACAAATCCTCAGGTAGGCTTCTCAACCAAATAGACAATCGAATATAGGGAGAATACCAGTCACTACGTACTTGAATTAGTTTCCACTGCTTTAGCTATTGTGACATAGAACGACTCCTTCCACTTTGAAATCGGCCTGAATGGCATTTTTAAGTTGTATTGGATGTCAAGGGTCAGGAACATTGCAAGAAAAGCACCTTAAACCCCAACTTTTCGACAACAGAGGGAAATTAATACTTGACAAAGAATGGAATGTTGAATAAACAGGCATTGCAAGCAGGCCATATATGGAAGAGAGAAGATATTCAAAAAAGTGGGATAGATGTACTTGGCAGCACCAATTAAGTACAAAAATGTGAAGAAGCTTCATCAATGTACATATTTTAAATTGGTTGACGACAGACGAAATTGCAATTGTTGTCGAAAATAGCCTCGACTGTATTTTGTAACCCACCTTATTTGAATATAGAATAATTTCGGTTTATTTTTTAACAGTATTTTCCAATTTCTGGTATTTGTTTTAATTGTATTTTCTACCTTCTTCCCCTGTGTGGTTAAACATGAAACACAAGGTTTTTTTTCTATTTCCCAGTACTTCAATCTAAATAAAACCTGGCATGTTCTTTGTTTACATTTTACATGTAAGAATAATTTTTCATAGGCCATACTTATGTGGCGACGACCCTGTATTTAAAGAAAGAAATTGGAGGACCCGTCCTACTCCTATTCTTCGAGTTCCGTGAATAGAATTAATAATGAGTAATGACAAGGTGACTGAACTGTTGACGCAATGTTCCTGTGAAGTTTGTTGGATATATTGCAACTTTTTCTATTTGATGATATCCATGCATATAAACTAATATCAGTAGTATTGGAATAAATACAAAAAAAACTTCCTCTTCGGAAAAACTTAGGCAATTATGTTTGGGTTTGTGGTATTAAACAACTATGTCCATTGTTCCGTCATATACATCTTCCAGCCTAAGAACTTCTGTAATCTGCAATTTATGCTTTAATTACTTAAAAGTCACACCAATTTTTGATTGTATGTAATTTAATTTAGATATTGATGTTTATGGAGAGCTAGTGTTTGCTGATCTCATTGCAACGAATACAAGATGAATAGATGATAAGGAGTTTATGTTGTTGATACCACAATGCAAATTCATGTTTCTTGTTGCGTTATGTACATGTTGAAGTCAAAATTTTTGAGGTTCCAACAAAATTTGCAAGCTGAAAAGCATCTTGCAGATTGGGAGATCATTTGCATATGAAACAACCAATCCATTAATATATATTACTATGAATACTATTAAGATAAATATGAAAAATTTGTTCATTGATAGATGCTAGTATGCAAAATATTGAAATAGATATCATAACTTTGTCTTGGCCAATACTTGCCTAGTTATCTGGGCACTAGGCCCCGGGTTTGCGGTACCCAACACCTATGTCCCCTGTTTCGTCATATGCATGTTACAGCGAAACAACGTCAGTGATTTGTTCCTTTCCATACTTGGCCAATTTTATGCCCGCCGCTGCAGGGCCGACGCTTGCGAACCCAGTTGCGTATCGTTCCACAATATACATCTTGCACTGAAAAGATCCATGATCTACAATTTCACCACGGGTTCCTCATACACATTGACTTCGTTCAAAGTATATGTTGTTGCTTTCCATCCCTAGCAACTTTGCTTCCTTCCTGATATACATCAACAATGCTCTTACTAGTGACAAGTGGAAAAAGTGGTACGAAAGATACCTCTGTCATTTGCAATTCATGCTTTAACATCTTCATCTATATCCTCGCATGACAGATCCGACCAAGTGTTTTTCCTTTCCATACTTAGCCAATTTTATGCCCATCCCTGCGGGGTCAGTGCTTGAGAACGCTGATGTTCTTCTACGAGATACTTAGTTCTTTTTCCCTTCTCTTGTTCCCGTATATTATCTACAATTCCACTGCCAACACCTCCATCCTTTTTCCCTTATTTTCTTCCGATGTAATATGGGACTATAAAATATGGACATGATATTCTATAAAGCACACACAAATTTTTCATTCCATACCTAGCGACATTTTCGATCGTGGGTTCTCGAGCGTGCAGGCGAGCTCAAAAATGGGGCTCCATTGTTCCGTAACCTACAAATAGAACCCAGAATTTTGCGATATACAAATTGACAAGTGAATTTGCGGACTGGCTGAGTCAACATTGCACTTCTATTGTTCCGTGTCCTCCAAACAACACTCCCAGTTCCGCGATATAGAAATTGACACACGGAATGCAGAAATGGTGGAGTGCAGATTGCCATTGTTTATGGATGCCAATCCCTGTGAAGTATCTAATAGTATCTAAAAATTTATTTAGAATACTAAATTAGCACTTATTAGTAACAAATGGACACTGAGGTACGAAACAGTTGGAATTGCAGTCTCCGCGATATACAAATTGACTACCGGACATCGTCCGCTCTTCCGTCTTACAGATTATGCATTCAAATGTTCGGAGCAATACAATTAGAAGGTCCGGGCCTCGCCTCCTTTGTAGATACCTTCTTATACTGTTTTGGATCCTCCTTTTGGAAGGTTCACGAAATATGCAGCTCTAGCGTTGGCAGGTTGGCATATCTTTATTTCCATCTATACAATCAGACGACAAATCCGACTGATCACTGTTGCTTTCGATACTTGGTCAATTTTATGTCCACAGTTGCCGAGTTGGGACCAATTTCAATTCCATCTATATCCTCGCATGGAGAATTGAACTGACAGTTGTTCCTTTTCATACCTATCGACATTTCTGATCATGGGTTCTCGGGCAGGCGGGTGGGCTCAAAATTGGCCCTCCATTGTTGCGTGTGTTAGATATAGCACCCACAATTCTGCGATATACAAATTGAGAAGTGGAGCTGCGGACTGGCTGACTTGACATTGCACTTCTATTGTTCTGTGTCCTCCAAATAGTCCTTCAAGTTCCACGAAATACAAATTCACACATGGAATGCAAGGTTGGCGGGGTGGAGATTGCCATTGTTTACGGATACTAATCCCTATGAAGTATTTAACAGAATCTAAAATATTATTTTCAATACTAAATTACCTCTTAGTACTGAAAATTGGACACAGGTGCAGGTTCCGACATAATCCACTCTTCCATGTTACAAATTATGCATTCAAATTATTTACTCCAGTCCTACACAATATAAAAATTGACTACTGGGTTCACATCTTGTATTCAAAATTTCCCTGATCTACAATTCCACCGCCGACTCCTTTCTCCTTTTTCCCTTTTCTTCTTCCCTTGTATTATGGCTCTCATTATCTCCATGTATATAATCACACCTTAGGAAATTTTATGTCCACAGTTGTTGGGTTGGCAATCTACAATTCTATCGCGTGCTCCTCGAACTCACAAGCTTCACTATACCATGGTTGACAAATGTGCTTCCTAATATACATTTTCTATTCTCTTATTAATGACTCTTACAAGTGACGGCTACACATAGCAATACGAAATAGTTCGCATACAACCATTCACAACATAGAAATTGACTACCGGGTTCTGACATCGTCCCCTCTTCCATGTTACAGATTGTGCATTCAAATGTTCTGAATAATACAATTTGACCATCCGAACCTCTGACCCTATTTTGGATCCTCCTGTTCACAGATTCACGAAATCTCAAATTATTAGTCAGTGTTTCAGGTTAGTGCATTCGAAGTCTGCTGATTCTTCTTCCTTGATATGCATATTGCACTCAAAATTTCCGTGATTTACATTTCCATCGCGGACTCGTTGATCCTTTTTCCCTTTTCTTCTTCCCTTGTATTATTGATTTTTGGTTATATACATAGTCGCCTTTCTATAAACACGGGTTCTAGCGTTGGCGGGTTGAGATATCTTTATCTCCATCTATATAATCACACGAATCCTCCGACCGACCGCTATTTCTCTCCATACTTAGCCAATTTTATCGCCATGGTTGGCGGGTTACGCGTATTGCAATCAAAAAGTTCCAAGACATACAATTTGACCTTGGCACCCTCACCTTCAACAGTTGTACCTTGCAATCCTATTTTGTAGCGGTTTTTTTCCCCTGCTTGCGACCTCCGTACTTTCTTGCTATGCAATTAGAAACCTTTGATGCTAACAAGTCACCATGCAAGAACCGTCAACATTGTCATTAATGGGCGAAAAACTCGAGGAGATATCCAATTATTACGCATTAAACCAAGATGTGCATAAACCTATTTTGTCCCTTCTGATTGTTCATCTCCAACACGCGTCGTCGTGTTGGGCCGCTCAAGAAATCTGCAATGCTTAATCTCTCATTGCAATATCCACCATGTTCGCATTTCTATATATGCAATTAGTAGTGTTTAATGTTAACAATGCATCATGCAACAATTGTCCAGATTGTCATTAATCAACGAAAGTCTCAAGGACATCTCCCATTCACACGCTTTCGACCAAAATTTGCGCAGGGTCATATTAGCCCTTCCAACCTTTCATTTCATTCATCGTCTAGAACAAATAAATGTCTTTGTAGACCTATGGCAGTAGGTCAACAATAGTTTTGTGGAGATAGAGTAAATATGTTCGCAGAAGAGGACTAAAGGTTCCCGTGATCTAGGGCATACTTTTACTATTCATCTCGTTCTGCCCATAACGAAGTGATTTGGACCTCTGGAATCGCTCGTACAGGCTGCGTCCCTGAGGTTTTTGACTGTAAGGAGGTGGTCTCTTGGTGCGCCGAAAAATATATTCCAAGCCAAAGAATTATTTCACTATGTGACCATTCTCCTGTTTCTTTGTCACCTCAGCTTTTCTGCGAGATGTTGAAATTGCGGAAACCAACATTAACATTCAGAGGACAAGATTGCAAGCAGTTTCTAGAAAAACATCATAACGGGTTGGATATCTTAGCCGAATTCCTCAAAGACCCGACAATAGTTCCTGAAGATATCACAAGGCTCCAGGTAAGTTCCTTTAGAAATCCATTCCGGGAAATTGCTTGGCTATTTACAAGAATAACGGGACAGACATCCACAACAAGATTTTCCCATATAATTATTTATATTTTGTATTTTGCAGTCAAGGAACAATACATTTTCGATTGGGGAAAGCTAATATCCATTGAACTCTGTTCCCAGTTGTCACGATTCAAAGAATCGAATAAATTTTATATGTCATCCTACTTGATTTTCACAATTGTGTATTGCTGCCCGTTTCCAAAACTTTCTCTTTCCAATAAAATAAACTGTGGATTCGACCCAGTAACATTCTGGCACAATGCCCTGTGGAGACACAAGGAATTCCATTGTTTTTATGAAGTTTTTAATGGCTTTGTCTCAGTTTTCAAAGATTTACTGTTAGGCAAGGATGCTACGCGGATGTCTGGCCATGCAAGCAAGTTTTTGAACAAGAAGGGCACATTTGAGCAAAAGGAAAATCACAGTCTCCTCATGGTCTTTGGATCTAAGGAGAATCCTTCCTTCCTTCCATGCCACATCATGGATAAAATGTTTGTTGCAGAAATAACAAGGCAATACAACCACTGGTTGCATTTTTTCCATGACAAGAAAAAAAAAACAGTTCATTCCTCTGCCTTGGAAAGTCAGAGACTTCATGTGCAGAAACATCAACAAGATTGACAAGTTTTCCGCCCATTTCAAGAAATTGAACCTAACGTACGCTGAAAGGATAAAAGGGTTCGACCCCAATGGCATTTTTGGAGAACATTTACTGTGTGTTGGCTTTAACACCTCTTTTATCCATAGACACCTGACCCAAGATAGGGACAATGTCGACAACAATCCTGCTTCTTCCCATTGTGATGCAGAGACATTGCAAAGTGCAACTGAATTGTACAGACAACATGGTAAAGTATCCGGTGAGAAGAGTACCCAGTCCCCCACCAACACTCCCAAGAGCACGACACCACAGAGCGTTTCTTCGACGTTCCATCCCAGTAAGAAAGAAACCCATAAATATTTGAACGGAGGAGGAGATAAGAACCCTCCTCACATAAATATTGATAGTTCTCACAAAGTTCCACTGACGAAGAAGAGAAAAAACAATGCAGGCCACGCCGAGGAACCCAAAATTGATAGTGGAAAAATGCAAATTGAAATTGAAGATGAGCAAATGAAAAAAATTGGGTCGTCCGCGGTGGACATATCTGACACCTAATTTTTTGACATAGATGAATCCTTCGTAATCCAGAGCGCTATTTTTTACAGCCAATCTAAAAGTATGGTCATTGAAAAGAGAGATGTAACAAACAGGAAAGACAAATCTCAAACGGGGATTAACTTTAGCCAAATGACCTCGTCCAAAATCTGTTTGTTTCACTAGGTAACCGGTGACGTTCTTCGCTATTCCATTGGAGGAATGGAGACGGATTATGCCAATCTGAAACATCGCCTCAACGAATTTGAACATGCTTTCATTGCAACACCAGAATTTGCCAGTCCTTTGGCAAAAATCATGCCTTCTACCACTGCAGCGAAGATGAAAGTATCCTCTACCCTCCTTGCATGCTCCAGATCCCTTATAGAGAACAACATCAACAAAACAATGAAGCTAGTTACTGAAGCTTGGGAAACATCGCAAAATTTAGTTTCCTTCAGAAAGAAGGCCAATGATTTGCTTGAACATTTGGAGGCGAATTTAAAAAATGAACAACTTTTCTGTCATCAGGTGCTGAACCCTTTTTCCAACTATGCCTTGAACACATCAGAAATAAAAATAAGACAGGAGAAACTCCCCTCTCCAAAGTGCACCAAAAAAGTAAAAGCATGTTGGCAAAAAAAAATTGAGAACCTGCACCTCATTGTCAAATCATGTAAACAAGTCATATCAGAAAAGGAAAATTGATTCACAAGCCTGCTCCAGATGGACTTAGCCAGAACTACCAACCAAGTTCAAGATCCAAACTTAATTCTCAAATCCTTGTCAGTCACCAAAGAAGCGTTCGAAGAACAAGTTGATATTTTAAAGGGGTTGTATTTCGAAAAGTTTTACGACATACTTGAACGTCGTCTAGATGAGCACGAGCGCTGGGTACTAGACTATGCCTCACACAATGAAGAAATTGAACATAGTCTACATAGTATTTCAATGGATCTAAGGAAATTAGAAAACGACCTTTACGACATAGAGATCCAGGATGAAATCAACAGAGGCCCCATGAAAAACTACATCGAAGAATGGCTCCAACTTAGAATGGAAAGCCTCGTCCAGGAAGGGCAACAACCGATCAACATGAGTCCACTACCCATCGACGACAGCAACATAAACACATCGGCTTCATAGTAAGTGTATACTTCCATCTTGTTTTCTTTATCATTCTAGTTTAAGTCTATGTTGTCATCTTCTTTTCTTTATCAATCCACTTATGTCCTCTTTAAATAGAAAATTGTAACCAAAGACTCATAAGTTCCAATTTCTTCTTTTCAGATCTTCCTGTCTACCATCACACACTTCTTTCGACGTTCCTAATTCTTGTACTTATTTCTTTTTATGTTCCGCGAGAGCCCCAATCCCAATCTATATGACAAACACATTTAAATTTCCACAAACATGTAACAAACATTATTAATTTTTGTTAAATTTCAAAAACAACTGATTCGAAAATGTCCTTATTGTATACTAAACTTTGGGTTTCCAGGAACTTTTTTGTTTGTTCCAAAGAGAACTAATTCGGATATGCTACATTTCTTGTCTCCTATTGTATGAAAATTTTTGGGTCTTCAACGACGTTGATGGTTTAAATGTTGATGTAATTTCCTGATATATGTAACAACCATTATTTATTTTATAATAAGTTTCTATAGTTGACAAGCCCGCTTCTCAATTTGTATATTACGGAACTGTCGATGGTTTTTGTAGGGCATGGAACAACAGAGACCCGTTTTTGAATCTGCTAGCCCGACAACCCGCGATCCAAAGACTCGCTAATTATGGAATGAACAGTCCGTCCATGCTCTATAAAACATGTGCAAAGAAAACTGATTGGGCAATGCTATATCTTTTTTTTCCAAAAAAAAACCTTAGTTTTAAAGCAAAGTAATTCGGTGCAACATATGTTATTACTATTCTATTATATAATAGACATTATTAATTTTTGGTAAATTTCTATAGTCCACAACTATGCCTCTCATTTTGTATATCGCGGAATAGTTGGTGCTATTTGTAGACCACAGAACATCAGACACCCAATTTTCAGCGCGCCAACCCAAGAACCCGCGATACAAAAACTGCCTACGTATGCAATGAGTGCTACAAATTTCGTATCTATAAAACTAAAAATCTACTTAATACAAATGCATATTTCGTATGTATAATTTATTTACTAAATATCTATTTTATACAAATACATTGTTCATATGTATAATTTATTTACTAAATATCTACTTTATACAAATACATATTTCGTATGTATAATTTATTTATTTCCGATGACTTTCTATGTCCTAGTTTTAAAAATAACCAATTCCGTAATGCTAAATTTTTTGTGTCCAACAACCATTCAAACATTGATAATTTTTTATATTTTTTCAAGAAGAACTAATTCGGGAATACTATGTTTTGCACGCAAACAACATGTATTTCAACTTTCTAGCCACATGCCTATCCTAGATCACATTTACTCCCATACCAACTTGGGGCTGTCATGCAACACTTGTTATAATTGTTAGTGTATTTAATTCTTTCCTAAAACAATATGGTTATTCGTATGTTATTATAATTGTTAGTGTATTTAATTCTTGCCATAAAATAATATGGTGTATATTTTCTTTAGTTATAAAAATATAATTTAAAATAGTTTATATTTTTCCTATGTTATTGTTATTTTTTAATATATGAGATTTACTTGTTGATTAAAACAATAATATCATGTAGTTATTTTCTTCTTCTTAAAAGATATAAATTAAAATAATATCATTTATTTATTTTCTTCTAAAAAAATATAAATTAAAATAATATCATGTAGTTATTTTCTTCTAAAATAGTTTGTGGATACACATTGGAAAATTTATCTTTACCTTCTATTATCTTAATAGAAATGAGGAACCAAAGGAAATGTAGTTATTTTTTTCTAAAATAGTTTGTGGATACACATTGGAAAATTTATCTTTTCCTTCTACTATCTTAATAGAAATGAGGAACCAAAGGGAAAGTAAGATTAAAGGAGTATTAAATTAGGTCAGAACCAAAGTGAAAGTAATTCTAAAGGAGTATTAAAAATTAAGAACTTAGTTATGTGGTAGTTTTTATCTATGTAAAAAAGGACTTAACTATGGGTACTATCTTAATAGAAATGAGGAACCAAAGGGAAAGTAAGATTAAAGGAGTATTAAATTAGGTCAGAACCAAAGTGAAAGTAATTCTAAAGGAGTATTAAAAATTAAGAACTTAGATATGTGGTAGTTTTTACCTATGTAAAAAAAAACTTAACTATGGGTAATACTTGGGTAATACTTATCTATGTAAAAATGATTTAGGTATGAATAGGTAAAAATGATTTAGGTAACTGAGTTTAATACTTGTTAGAATTATTTTAATATCATGTAGTTATTTTTTTCTAAAATAGTTTGTGGATACACATTGAAAAATTTATCTTTTCTTTAGAAATGAGGAACCAAAGGGAAAGTAAGACTAAAGGAGTATTAAATTAGGTCAATAAAACCAAAGGGAAAGTAATTATAAAGGAGTATTAAAAATTAGTTATTTTTTTCTAAAATAATTTGTGGATACACATTGGAAAATTTATTTTTTCCTTATAAATGAGGAACCAAAGGGAAAGTAAGACTAAAGGAATATTAAATTAGGTTAATAGAACCAAAGGGAAAGTAACTCTAAAGGAGTATTAAAAATTAAGGACTTAGATATGTGGTAGTCCTTACCTATCTAAAAATGAAGGACTACTTGTTAGAGTTTTGGGTAGTCTTTATTTATAGTAAGGAGTTTTGACTCTAAAGCTTATTAGAGCTTTGGCTCTAAAAATTAGGAATTATGGGACTTCTCAAGTAAGAAGATTATTGAATCAAAACAATATATATACTTATAATATTGGTCTTCTTTTGTTTGGGTTTATTTTTGGTATTATCTTTAAAATGAGTGAAAGTTTCTTTAAGCTCTATTTCAAAATAAAAAAAATAAAATAAAAAATATATTGACCTTCCCAAATAAGAAAATAAATGAACAAAAACTGTAAAATACTATATATTTATAATATAATTGAGTAAAACTCGAGAAATTTACAATAAGTATCTTCCTAGGAGAATCTTAATACAATTTCATAGGCTACTTATGTTAAGTTTTTTTCCAACAGAAAATTACTCATTATATTGATATATAATTTGTTCTCTTCACAAAGTAGACAAATCATGCTCAAAGCAATTCTAGTCCATAGACCATGCTCTAGAAACATATTCTACCACTAACCAAACATAACTAGAAGGTCATCAGAGATGAAAACCAACACGTAGTCTGCAAAAAGAGATTTGAAAAAACCAGTAGTTTCTCACCCCCAAAGGACCTCAAAGTGTTAACCAAACACTGCACACCCTCAAGGAATCTCAAAGTGTTAGCCAAAAACACCGCACACCCCTAGTGAGGACCTCAAAGCTCTGGCCCAAACCTCTTCTTGCCTAGTAGGAAGAGGACAAAAGAGGTCGGAAAAAAAACCGCAAACCCGACCAAAGGGCAAAAACCCATCACCCACAGCGAAAGGAAGCATCCTCCGGTGCCGCCGCCGGACTTGAAACCTCGCTCGCCCATCTCCCTGGAGTTTTCTGGGATGCAGCTAGTGAAACCCTAGCCGCAGAGCCCGCGCTCCACTCCCCGTCTGGCTTCTACACGGTTGCACGCCGTCGAGCTTGTTCAAGTATGCTCCATGATGAATCTGCCGTGAATTCCTACATATGTTAAGCTTGTAATTAAGCTAGAAAGACCATGTGATATAAAGAAGGAAAACACCTATAATTATGCCAATTAAATGTATGAAGTTGGTTTGTTTAATTTTTAAGCAAAACAAGAGAAATAAAGTTTTTTGATAAGATGTTAAGAACCATATAGAATATTCTACTAACTACTCATCCAATTATTTAAATGTATATATGTGAAATGCATATCTGAACAAGGTCAAAGGATTTTACTTCCCTTTTTAATACATATGCATATATACTAGCATATAACTATTTTTAACTTTAGATCTATCATAAGGTTTTTATAGATCTATCTTTAACTTCAGATCTATCATAAGGTTTTCACCTATAGGATTTGATCTCTATTGAAGCATGATAAATCTGAAGTTAAAGATAAATCTGAAATTACACATCTTGCTTATACAAAGTACATTTACAATGTTTTAACGATACATTTTTATTCTTTCATTTACTCTCTCTTTATATAAAGTTTATATTAAAGTGAACATTGAAATACCAACAATAATTACCAATATATTTGAGAAGAGAATGCCAGCTAATTATATATAAACAAATTTCTTCCTAAGATTGAAGATTGAACGATAGAAGCATAAAGATCAATAACTATCTAAACCAATATAAGAAGTAAAATGGAATGACTCTTGCTTGACCAAAGGTATGTTTTTTCTCACAAAGCAGTAAGAAATTCCTTGTGAAACCAAGTAAAACAATAATAAAATAAGACCACATAAAAATAGAAAACGAAGTGACTACCAAAATGAATTTCTTAATATGAGCCATAACCAAGCAGAGCTATTTCATAAGTTAAAATACTGAAGAAAACTAATATAAACAACTGGTTGCAAAAATTGTTGGAAGATTTCTATGTAAACCAGTAACCAAGCAGAGCTATTTCATAAGTTAAAATACTTAGGAGAAAACTAATATAAACAACTGGTTGCAAAAAATTGTTGGAAGATTTCTATTTAGACCAGGCAATAGAACATAACATTGTATATCTAGAAACAAGGTGAAGAGACAATTTTGAATAAATATTCATGACACCTTATTGTAGTTGTCTCAACAGATATGTGGCTAATGGAATGGACAAGTGCTGTGAGCACATCTCGGCCCAAAGTAGCGGTCGGGGTCAATGGTAAGGGGGTAGATACTAGATTGCGTCTTGCTAGACCCTACCCATTGGAAAGGCTGACAAGTTGTTGTAATCAAGTCAAAATATAAAGAAGATGCCAAGTAATTGGGGAATGCAACTGCCCATCTCCTTTAAGAAAAAAAAAAAAAAAAAACATATTTTGGTGGAAACTGAATGACAACATTCATATGTTAATATGTCCTCTAATTTATGAAATAAGATATTTTGGTATTTTTTATAAAACCTAAATTCAATTATCTGTTCTTATGTTATTTTTATAAAACCTAAATCCAATTATCAATAGATAATACAATTACAGTCAAACTGATTAGATCAGGATTCTATAGCAAATTTCAAATTAATAAAAAAACAAAATCACGCAATTCATTCACAATCTAATTGCTCTAGTCTATTTCTATATTAAGAGTTTTTACATCATTTTATTTTGTAACCTAACCCCAAATCTGATTACAATAATTATCCAAATAATTCTTGAAATATAACTATTCAATTTTCAAAATGAACTTTCTTATACTATTTTTGAACTTTCTTGTACTTTGAACCAGCAACAACTCTATTCAATAAAATTTCTTGAAAATGGACTCACTTCTCAAAATGGACTCTCTTGTATTACTTTTGAACTTTCTTGTACTTTGAACGAACAACTCTATTCAATAAAATTTCTTGAAAATGGACTTGCCTATACTATAAGTAGGCAACAAGAGCAACATTCTCCTATCCCCAAGATGCAAAAGAAATATAGAAGACATGCACCCAACCCCATGATGCATCCCCTCCCCCACAAAGCACTATAAAAGAAATTCAAGCAAGGATTTTGGAATAATAAAAACTTCATTATAAAAGATTACTTACTCGGGAAGATGCCATCAGATTACTTACTCAGGAAGATGCCCTCGCCTTCTTTTAGATGGGATTTTGGAATAATTAAAATTTCATTATAAAAGATTACTTACTCATGAAGATGCTCTCTTTCATAGTATTAGTGGTTTAGACATTTTTCTCTATACTGCACTCTAAGATATAATCATAATTTTTGAAATGAGAGCACATGAATTATGTATATTGTTCAAACATATTATATTAATGATCGTTGAGTATCCAGTTGTCTAATTGTTCTATGTTTTAGGTTTTAATGATTTATTCTATTTTAATAATTCTTTATAATCACGTTTATCACTGTGTACGAGGACTGTTGAAATCAGTGGTGATTCATGCTTAGGTTGAAAAAATATATATCATTGTCAGACATATTAACTCAGCGCCAGAATCAATTATCAGTGAGGGGCGCTTGTTTCCCTGCATGAGTTTATTGTTTTTGCAAACTAACTAACCTGGGCATGTGCAATGGCATGTGCAATGTGGCTATATGCATGTTAACCATGTTGGCTTGCAGCAATTAGCGGTAGGCAGGCCGCATGAGTAATTGCGTCTGACTTACAGGTTTCTTTAAAAGAAAAATATGATACTAAATGATACGTCTGACCTAAAGGTTTCTTTGAAAGAAAAATATGATACTAAATGATAAATTCATAACGTATGTTTGCATACTATATAATACTAGTACATATTTAATGAAACCAGGCGATTACTAAATGTTTGACAGAGAAATTAGTCAAATTTTTATTAAAGATCCCTGTTAGTGATAGAATTTAGAACTACATAGAGTATATATATATATAATAATTTTATCTGAAATTTGGTTAGAAATTATTGAAATTGTATATTTGAGTTGTTGGTAAGTTTGAATTTGAGGCTTTTCAGAAGGATGAATTCATTATGCTTAAAAAAAAAATTTAAACAATAAAATTTGTGATTTCACCAAAAATTGTATAACCAAATTTCAGTGATAGTTGTCAAAAAGACCAACAAATAAAAGATTTAAGCTATGCCAATTATAACAAAAACTACTAATTTTAAAATGTTTGTAACTTTATACTTTAATGATTATTACAATGGTATTCTATAGTATAAATTGATGCTTAATCAAAATGTGTTCAATAGTTTATATATAATAATAATAATAAGAATAAGAATCTAATTTTAAAGTTACAGCCAAGCTAGACACCAAATTGGTGTATGAGACTAAGACCTCTTTATTTGTGAGACGAAGAACTTCCTGAACTCATAAATTTGACCTATAACCTTATAAAAAAAAACACATATTTTTAATCATTAAACTCACTCAAACTATATATATATATATATATATTATAATCACATCATAAA
>JZKD02S1611371.1:440005-465774 GCA_000966675.3 Picea glauca | reverse complement strand
GGCGCCCAAACGCAACGCAAGGCGCGTCCGCAAGAGGGGCGCCCAAACGAAAAACCGATCGGCAACGAAAACGTCCGCACAAGGGAGCACTAGGCTAAGAGACGAGATGGAGGAACACCAAATTGGTGTATGAGACTAAGACCTCTTTATGTGTGAGACGAAACATTTCCTGAGCTCATAAATTTTCACTATGAACCTATAAAAAAAAACACATATTTTTAATCATTAAACTCACTCAAACTATATATATATATATATATATTATAATCACATCATAAATTCATAAATTCCTTGCTTATAGCAAAAGCATGACTTTCTTGTTTAATATATCCTAAAATTTTATAGTTTATTTCCCACTTTGTTAGAGTTTTAAGTGATATGCATTTTAAAAAATTTCTCATGAATATACAACATTTCATTGTATTACAATTCATGCTCTATAATTCTTGAGAAGGTATTAACCATTTTTTTGTTTTTTTCCCAGTTTTAGGATTTAATATTTTACATTTATTCAATTAGTATACGGTGGAAAAAATTAGAGTTATATGAATTTATATTGAAATCATGAAGAGATATGTGAATATAAAGGGGTAGGGATGTTTTCATGCTGTTTAATTGTTTATATTTATTTTTTCTTCTTAATATTGTTTTATCTTATTGTATTGAGTGATTTTTTTTTCCAGGTTGGAATTTCTAAAAAAACTCATCTGAACATTTAAAAATTTAACCATTTAAATAAATGTGTTATCATTTTAAAATATTAACCAAATAAATGTGTTATCATTTTAAAATATTTTTAATTGTTTATATTTATTTTTTCTTCTTAATATTGTTTTATCTTATTGTATTGAGTGATTTTTTTTCCAGGTTGGAATTTCTAAAAAAACTCATCTGAACATTTAAAAATTTAACCATTTAAATAAATGTGTTATCATTTTAAAATATTAACCAAATAAATGTGTTATCATTTTAAAATATTAACCAAAAATGTTGACTATCTTTAAAAACAAAAACCAAAAACCAAAAAATAACCATTAAGAAACAAATCCCTGCTCACACCTACACCTACTTGGAATTCTCTATTTTGTAATTGCTTTAAATTACAACCATCATTTCCAATGATAATGGCTGATAATCTAGACTGGCCGCATTACCTATGACTTCTGACATATTACATTAATGCCAGAGATGATGATGGTCTGTAAAAATTGATAATCGAGACTGGCCGCATTACCCATGACTTCTGACATATCACTTTAGTGCTTTGTTTGATATCTCTAGTCATTATAGTTTTTGTTTTTTGGACATCACTGTTTTTAATGTAGGCTCATAACCCATCAAGGCAGAAAAATTGAAACAAATCCATGATGTGCATGAATGCACTAGCTATAGAAATCACTCATTTTACATGTGTATGTGCATCATGTGATAATTACCAAAGCATACATGAAGCCACATGCATATGCAATGATAAGGGAAGCATTAAAATAAAAGTATGAACTGAGTTGAATCATTAATTTTTTAGTTGCATATTAATAGCATTAAATTAAAAGTATGAGCAGAGGTGAACCATTAATTTTTTTTAAGTGCATATTAATAACTTTCAACAATCACATGAAAGAGCGAGCTTTACAAAATCAAGGTAATTAATTATTCAGTGACTTTCAATATGAGTTTCCAAATTCTCTATTCTATGGCTTATCTTATGTTTAATTTTGATATATTTTATTTTTAAAATTCTCTATTTTATGGCTTATCTTATGTTTAATTTTGATATATTTTATTTTTAAAGTTAAAATGATTATAATACGGATTTTATGAACTATGTTTATTTACTCATACATGATTCATTTATAAATGTGATATATACTTGTTCTTAAAGTTTTGAATATGTGAACTAATGTGCTCTCCAAGTGAGATAATAATGCATCTTAGTGAATGAATTCTATCCACAAGTTAATATGATCTCCTTCACTTATTACTCTAGACCACCTTCACAAGTTAATATGATCTCCTTTACTTGTTATTTTAGACCACTTTCTTGAATGAATGAAAAATTTAAGGTTATTGTACTTTCACAATAATTAGAGTTGAGGGGCATTGATACTGACCTTAATCAATTTGATCTCTTATTGTTCTATGGGATTCAAATTGACTAGAATGGAAAACATTCCCTTGAGACAACTTGCATAGAATTAGGAAGTCAAAGGACAAATCCTACCAATCAAAAAATTGATTGGATGGATTAGATAGGATTCTTCTAGTACAAATAGAGTGTAGTTGATAAAGTAGAAGAATATATTTTAGTTTTGTTATTTCATTTCCTTATTGTCTAGGAATTTTTATGATTTTTTTCTTTATTTCTATTTTGCATGTAGATAGAATCTTTTAGAAAACATAGTACTAGGTTACTTTACTTCATTTTCCAATACTTTCTTCATTTATTGTATTTTTTTGAGAACAAATTCAATTAATGTATTTCCTTTAGTGTCTTTAATTTACAACATTCGGTACTTTGGTGTAGACCCTATGATTCTAGCATATGATGCTTAGAGTTGTAAAGATTGAATAGTCTAGCAACAACACAAGATCATTAGTTCAGGGAGACCTTATGATTTAATTGATTTCTCATCCAAGAGACAATGACCCTTCATCTACATTTTTCACATCATCAAAAGAGATAGGCGTGAAAGTCATGAACCTAAGTGTATGAGAGAAATATTAGAATGAGCTATTAAGGTTGAGCATTTTCTTTCTCATAGTTTCCATTAGGTTTCGTAGTTCAAATTTGACCTTTGTAGTTGCATACATAGTGCATAACATCTCATAAGTTCTCACAATCCATGGGCTGATAATTAAATTCAAGTTGAGGAATTCAATAGATATAATGTTGCAATTCTTTGGTCCACCACTTTTTGGTGTCTTTTCCAAGGAGGTTGTTAAACTATATTATGAACAATCTGAAAATTTAAAAAAAATTACATACTTAGTTTGCATCCATCAAGAGATAAGTATCATTTATTTTTACCAAAAACCCATGTTGTTGATGTAGTTTAAGAAGGTACAAATGGACAAGTATAACATCAAGAAGAGCTTGAAGATTTTCTGAAGTGGCTTGATGAAGAAAATCCAGCTGATATACAACAAAATGTTGAAGAATTTGCTTGATTGTTTGAAGAACAAGATCACATTTTTGTAAGAATTTTCATAAATCCTTTCTTTGACCGTATGAATGGATTTTTTGATAGAGAAGTTGAGAATGGAGAGGGGTCTCCATCTATGAATGCCATGATATAAGAAAGAGGAAAAAAACCCAAAATATTTCAATTTCCAATTTGGAAAGCTGATTAGGAAGCAAGGATGAAGAACATCAATCCTTCTACTCTTCCTCATTTCCATGGATTAACTACTAAAGACCATGATACCTTCCTTTTTGAGTTTTAGGTTTCTTGTATAACCTATGACTATGCATATGATGCTAAAAAAATCAAGCTCTTTCCCTCTACGTTGAAGGAATCGACCTTAAGATGGTTCATGAGATTATAAAGAAATAGTATCAAAAGTTGGGATTAGATGATCTTCATAAAACCTTTATTAAATAATACAAAGATTATTGCAAATCCAAAGATACCAAAGATGAAATATTACAAATGATACTAGGATACCATGACTCATTAGAATAATATGAGGAGAAATTCCAACTTAGTTACAAAAGATCCTGTAGCTACACATTGGATGATGAATATCTCAAACTAGGGCTCCTTAGAGGTGTGAGAGAAGACATGAAAGAAACTTCAATCCTTCTTGTAAATGGAGACATATTTCAGCTAGAATATGAGGATATAAAGCAAGTGTTGAAAAACCAATCCAAATCTGCAAGAAAGAATAAAAGGGATGGTAGAAATGTTGTCCCACAATCATCAAAATTTGTGGCGACAAGTCTCACAAAGGCTTAAATTGGAAGGTTATTAGAGGATATGAAAATTGATGTATATCCTTCATTGGTTATGCAACTAGATACCATTATGAAGAAGAATAGAAAACAAGAAAAATTCCTTCTTTACCCAATTTAAAGGTTATATACCAAGGAGTACAAGATAATATGGAGTAGTTTTTCTCCATCAATCGGATGAAGCAAGGACCACCAAGGAAGTTACAACAAGACGTGCCTTATTCCCATCCTCGACATTTTAATTTTTCTTATAATATAATAGTCCAATTTACAATCCTTCTCCATCTTTGTATTCCCCTAACTAGCCAAATTGGAAAATGCATAACCAGATGCCACAATAATAGAAATATCCTAAATCACAACCCTTTCTATTTCATCCTCTAGAACAATCCAAAGCCTATATCCTAATCCTCCATAAGTGTGGAAGAAACAAGGATAGTAACAAGTTTTTTCCATCCACATACTACACCTCCTACTCAACAAACCCCTAAATAGACACAAATGTCTGCTCAACCAACACCATACCCAAATAATAGATAAGTCTGACCTGTCTATAATGAGATGATGAACTATCAATCCTACTCACTAAATTCTATGGAATTAAATGTTGTTAAAACTTCATTAAGGGAGGGTGGAAATAGCTCCTTTACCTCCTCTTATCATTAATTTATCTATAGAAGACAAAAACCATAAAAAGAAAGAAAATCAAGAAACAAGTTCTCAACCCTCAACAATTCCACCCTATCCCGAGAGACTAGAGAAAGAAGACTCTCTCTCTCCCTATATATATGTGTGTGTGTGTGTGTGTGTGTGTGTGATTTATTTACTATTGAAATAGAGAAACAATATTTTAAAACTATAAAAAAAATTCCTAATAAGACTCTAAATATCATAAGCAAACTAAACTATATCCAAGAACAATAGTTGTTAGATATTCTAAAAAATCATAGCACTACCTTGATTGAAATTGCAAGGACATGAAAGGGATTCATCATAACATTTGTAAACATCATATATACATCAAGGATGACTCCTTTCCCTTAAAAAAACCTTAAAGAAGATTAAACCTTGCACTAAAATATATAGTAAAAATATAATTACAAAACATTTTGGATGCAAATTTCATCTATCCTATCTCAGGTAGTGAATGGTGTCTCCTTTATTCATTGTTCCCAAGAAAGGAAGCAAATGGAGGATGTGTGTAAAATACAAATAACTCAACAAATCCATTGGAAAAGACCATTTCCCTTTACCCTTCATTCTACAAGTACTAGATGCATTGTTTGGTAAAAAGTACTTTTTCTTTCTCTATGGGTTTAATATATACAACCAAATACAGATTTGTTTAGAGGACCAAGACAAGACCACATTTGCCTGTCCTTGAGGAACATTTTTATTATAGGGTACTTCCAATTGGACTATATAATGCACTTGGTACTTTCCAAAGAGTTTTGTTGAGTATTTTCATTGATCTAGTGCATGGAAATGTAGAAAAGCACGTGGATTACTTCATTACCTTGGAAACACATTCTAAGAAGCTTTAACAATTATATAAAATGTCCTAAAACATTTTCAAGATATGAACTTGTTAGCGCTCTGTAAACTTTGTTTGGCTGAGAAAACGAATGACAGAGGAAACCTACAAACCAACTTTGAGGCCCGAAACTAGCTTTTCGGACCCAGAGAGGGCTCTCTTGGGAGACTTAGTCTCTGTACAGGATATAACTTTAAACTCTGGGCTAGCTTTAACACCTTCGGACAATATTTCTGGTTCTATTGGAAAAAATAAGCAAGACCTTGGGGTATGGAGTTGATTTAAGGAAACAATATAAACAAATGACTCAGTGACTGAACTCGAGAGGATAAAGGCGAAATGAGCGACAATATTTAGTTAAAATCATTGTGTGTGGCAAGAGAAAAACAAATGAAGCAACTCAGAGCACCGTTGAGGATGAAATTAGAGTAAACTTAGAAGAAAGACAGTTTGTCTAAATGGCACGAATCTTAGAGCACCACACGGTGAATTCTAGATTCAAAATCACATTCTGATTTAGACAAAAATTACAGATGTGAGTATAAAGAACACAAGAAATCACATATGCAAAGAAGGAATACAATACATTTGACTACCACCGTTAGAATATTTTCATCAAAGCTTCAGGAATTTTGCATTAAATCTCAATCGGATAAAAAAAAAGCTACAATCAATAGTTGTTGTCTACACAGTTTTGCAAACCAACCTGGCTTACATCGAAAGGAAAAAATATATAGGTTGGGGCACCACTTGGGTTGTCCTGCTCTCTAACTACTATTCCTAGAAATTAGGCAACTGATAGTTCTCTTGTTAGATGACTCTTCATATGACGTTTTTCTAGTAATAGAAAACAACTGTATTCAATCGCATCGTAACTGCTCGCCTTGCCACGACAGCTTGGTCATCAGTGAGATCTCGTCGTGGGAGAGTGATATGTCAATGTCTTCCTTTGAAAGGGTATCCGAACGATCAAGTGTTATGTCAGACTCCTTTCATCTACTATAACGACCTTGATTTTTGTCACGTGATCATTTGTTGGAGTGCGTTCCTGGCGAGTGATTATGGACTATCGCCGACGTTACCAAAATGACAACATCGTTTGAAAGGTGATGCCTTTTTCAAAACTGTTAAAATCCGTGCCACATTTTAGAATACAAGAATGAACTCAGTTAATCATGCTTCTTTTGCACGCTGGCAAGATCTGCGCGGACTTTCTCCCCGACCGCTTCACATTCCCTGAAGTGTTTCACATTCCTTTCTTCTAACATCCTATGTGCTTCGCACAACTGTATGATTGTATCCTGCACTTACCTGAGCTATCTCTTGAGCCACGTCACATTTCCTTCGCGGTCCTGTGATGTTGACACTTCAAGGGTATTTGTTGCTAACTGTTGTCGTAGTTCCCTATTTTCATGGTAAAGCTTGACGATAGTGAGCTGTGCTTGTTTCAGCTGCTGAGACGGCTCACGAACATCTGTGCCTTGGGTATCTGTCCTCCTCATCCTACTCCAACTTTCTTGACTTGTACCTTCGACAGGTTCCAGCCGAATGTCACGCATGAGCAATTATTCGACAACCGACTTTGCGCACGTTTCGCTTCGGACTTGGGTTGCCTCAACTTCCTTGTTCTTTCTTGGCCTGCACCTTCTTTGGGGTATTTTCTATTGGGGAGGCAGGGCTTCCAACATCATTCCTTCCTACGCAGCCTTTCCTTCTCCAGCCTCCACGTGGTATGATATTATTCTTTCCATGGGTGGAGGGAAATCTCCCATTGGATCCTTGGGAATGTCCACTGTGAGCAAAAAAGAATCCCAGTTACTTCCCACCCGCTTTAAATCCTCAACTACCAGAAATTTTATCAGCGAGACATGAGATATTTTCCTTTTCAGCTGATCAACATCAGCCCGGGCATTGTCCTCCATCTCTTGGAGGCTTTGGTGTAAGAAAAAGGGCAGATTTAATGGTCTCCTTCCCATGAAGTGCATCCGAAATATAATGTGATGCGAATGTACTCTGTCGAACCTCCCCTCACAACTGAAATATTTCCTAATTACTCCAACAAGTTTCTGAAAAGGTTCTTGCAAATGTCTACTTGGAACGCGCGTCTCGACTTTCCCACCTAAATAGTCTCGCTTGATGAAGTCTTCATAGCATTGCATGTCCAATGACATTCCTTTGAACCACCTTTCACCGTGCAGAGGGATCTTTGTCGCAGTCGACAGATTTTATTCTGTTACATGGATAGTGACACCTGTAATCACCGCGTGGGAACCGTCGAAATTGAGAGCGAACTGCTCAACTAGTCCCATATTAAATCCTTTCATTTTCCTGCAAAAGGCCATGCATTCGAACTGTTCAAAGAATGCTCTGACCTCTGGATCTTTGTTTATCAATGTCAAGCTTTGGGGCTCGGGCCCAACGCTTCTGCCACTTCGTGTGCCTTTCCTTATGCTTTGGGAGGTTTCCATGCCACAACTCGTACTTCTTCTGCACATGGTGGATTCGATACGGGCCCGAGGCAAGAATCTTGATCAACCTGAGCTTGCAAGAAGCATTACACAGTGTATAATCCTGGCTAGTAACCGGAATGTATGTAGAACCGTCGAAATTTATAGCAGAGTGGGAGAGAGGTGGTATCGTGCTGGGGAACACTGAATTCATGGCGACTAGAGGTTTCGAAGCAAACTGAAGATTTTTCGTAGCACATTCATGTGACGAGTGCAGTTCGGGGTGTGTAAAATACAATTGATAAGGGTTGCAGAGCATATGTGATATGAGCGTCATGATTTTTCATTATTTCATCCCTCATAATGAGTTGATGATGGTCATTGCACTTGTCGACGTGAATTATATTTAACAACTTACCTCGACCCTCAACATGTAAAAATTCCTTTCTGATAGGACTCGACTCTTTGGGAACAGACTCGTACCATTTACACATGTTTTGACTCTGACATCCCTTCCCGACTCCAAGGGCCAACCGACCACTTGCTGACCTCGACCCCTTTGTTGTTTAGTACCTGACCTCACATGCTTTGACACATAGACCATGACTTGACTAATACCAATCCTTACTAAAAGAAAAATGACGACGCTAACAACTGGCCCCAACGGGGATGTTATCCTCCTAGTGAGGTAGAAAAGAAAAACAGACCTGTTGGCCCCCGACCAAGTTTTGTGGAAACTTTGGTCATGTTTGACCATTTTTGGGACTTCGACAGGCTGGTCAAAGATGGAGCGCCTAGGCGAAGCGGAGATTGCGGGATCTCACCCTTTTTGCAGGCTTTTTGGGTTTTAGGGTTTATGTAACGGGTATGGGATGTCGTCCCATGGGTTTACCCATGCTTAGGCCTCTTTTGTAATGTATAAATAAGTAGCTACATGATGTAAGAACGGGTTGATGGCTTAGTGCTAATATTAGCTATGTGTAAAAATATGTGTTAAGGCTTGCAGAGCTAAGTGCAAGCATTTTGTAAGTGCTTGGTGCAAATGAATTGTGTAAGGCTTTGTGCCTTGATACAACTCGGGGAAGGAGGATCTGGCGAGGTGCACGCAGATCTCTTGTCCTATGCAGATTTGGAATTCTGTCTTCGTGCATGTAAGAAGATTGGAAGAGACTAATAAGAGGAGAAGAAGATTGGTGGACGTAGCCCCACACTGGGGTGAACCATGTATATCCTATTTCGATGTGTTTTGTACTATGATGTTAATGTTGTTTATGTATTTAATTTCTTAGTGTAATAATTTTGGTGTAATAGGTAGATCCATTGATGCTTGGTGATTTATACATGAATGAATGATTAGACCTGTTATGATGTTATGTGTAGAATGGTTAGAGGTGCTTGATCTTGGTTGTTACTGCATCGATCTGTAATAAGGGTTTAATCTGCAATGTGAATAAGGTTTAAAGACTAATGAATGTTAATTTCTATGTGCTCTGTTAAGTATTGTGATCACAGATTTGTGTCCCATCTAGGTTGTAGACACTTGAGTCCTGCAACCCCCCCTGCCTCTACCTCAGGTGAGACTTCATCTGCTTCGCAGGTGTTTCCGAAAGGGCCGATAGTTAGGGTTTTGTTGGTGCGTTGTTGAAGCGTTGAACCCTGGGTCTTCCCCTGTACCAAAAAATGGTTCTGTTGTCGGGACCTAAAACTGTGATTGATGGGAACTAAAGAAAAGAGAAAGCTTTGTGTGTAGATCTGTTGTTGTAGTGCACAACAATCTACTTGACTTGAGAAGATCTATGCTAAGAGAAGGAAGTCCGATATTAATAAAAGAGGTAATATCTTAAATCTTTTTTCTCTGAGAAAGGTAAGATAAGTGGAAATTTTTTCTTCAAAAGTATGTACTTAGGTATGTTTGATAGATTTTGTCCTAGTCTGAAAACTAGGGCACAACTAGAAGAAAGAGTTGATATGAATAAATTTGATAGAGTTAGTGAAAGATATGTTATTCCTATGCATAGAAAGAAGTTTTGGACTAACAAATGGATGCAGGACCCTAGAAAGATTTTTTGCAGCTTGTAGGTCCATCACTGTGATCCCAGTGCACAGTACAAGAAAGGTTTTGGATCGTTTAAGAGAAAGAGAGGATTGACACTTTGTTATAGTTGCAGAAGACTGAGACATCTTGCTAAGGAATTCCCTAGTAGAGGTCCTATTTGTCTTTGTTGTAAAATTATTGGTCATGAGGTTTTGGATTTCCCTAGAATGATTGCTAAAGTTGAAAAGATGAACCTGAGACAAGAAAACCATGAAGAAGGTCAAGAAACCAAGGATATGCTAGAGAACCAGAAAGAATAAGAGACTATGTTATTATAGTTGAAAGAAAAATTGAATGATCACAGAGACATTAGTTTAACAGAGATATTAAAAGAGAAGGAGTGCATAGAAACAAGAATAGGAGACTTCGACATAGGCTGTGTTCTGGATGAAGAAACACAGGTGAATATCATGCCAGAAAGCACTTGGGAAATTTTGGGAAAGCCGACTATGATTCCATTGGGAAGGATAGGATTGTTTAAAGAAAATATGATAACCCTATGTGGAAGACTTACTCATGTACCTATGATATCCCATGGAGCATCGACCGAAGAAGAATTTGAGGTCATAAAGTTTGTTGAGAATAACACTCCTTTTGCACTTATGTTAGGAAAGCCCTGGATTGAGAAAGATCATATCTGAAGGAAAGAAGAAGAGGAAGCCACAAAACAGAAAAATCAAGAATTAAGGGACTTCAAAACCAAAAAAATAGCGAGACTAATACAAGAACAGGAGGACAAGTCGAAGCAACAGAAGGCTGTCGAGGTTGAAAGAAATCAAGAAGGCTTACAAAACCTGTCCATGCAGGAGAGAAGAGCACCTACCCCAGATGAAGTAAGAGAAGAGGTACTACACTCGAACCCTTTGAAAGACCCTCAACAGTGCGAAGTCCGTTTACTAGGAGAAAATAAGAATAATAATGGAAAGAGGAACCCAGAGACTCAGATCACAGGAAAGAAGGCCATAAAGCTCAGTAAGAAGAAAGCGAAGTTAGAAAAATTGTAGGAAGTTCCATAGAGGAATTTGTAGAAAGAAGGCTTACAGGACCCGAAACTCGCTAGAATAGCAGAACAACGCAAACTGGCACTTCTCCATGGCGAAGCAATATGACCATTGGAGGCATCTCGATCGTTAGAATGACACTCTGAAAAGGATAGAAACGTAGTTATTGCTGAAAAGATCGCCATTGAATCATTGGGACCACGCCATAACGGATGGAATCATATTGATTGAGGTTTTTTCGATCCGTTGAAGGAACTCATTACGACATTGTTTATTTAATCCATCGAATGCCTCATCGGGGACACTTTTTCAAATTGTGATTATTCGAGCTAGCAAGAGAACTGATTGCTATCGCGTTGTGATTTTGAGACCTCGCCACCCATTTTTCTTACCTTGAATGTTCAGTCTCCTACCCGAGTTATTTGTTTACGAGCGTGCATGTTGGGCGACCTTAGCGCAATAGAGAAATCTGTAAAATAAATCTTGATCAACCTTATGGCTAAGAAGGTCATGTCTATAGGAGTACATGCCTTGTCGAAGGCCATATTTCAAGCCTCCCCCTTGAATTCACGTTGATCTAGCTGAACAACGATCGAGAAAAGAAGCAAGAATTGCGACGACCTAGCGAACGTGAAGCTGATCCCGTCGGTCTTGCCCGACTACATCCCGCCTCTGGCTGGCACGGTTAGTCATGATGTCCCGCGTGACTTCGAGTACACACTCATCACTGCATACCTCCTGAAGGGGATACGCGCAGTCGGACCGCAGCTAGGACTAATCCATGAGCTTAAGATCAACGATTTCAACCTTGGAGACAGGAAGAATTATGCATTGTTCACGCCGCATCGATACCTAACCAAGAAAACTGGGAAGAAGTTGAAGATAGTCCCCCATCCATGGATTAAGGAGATCGCGAGGTCCACTATCTTAAATTTCATGAATATCCCCCACTCCAACAAACATCAGGAGGTTAACGTGTGCGTTAAAATCCTCAGGTCGGGCTACCATGGAGGTTATCTCTGGTTAAATAGGCACGTGACTGTGGATCCAACGTTGATCCATATGATCACTATATTGAGAGTGTAGGGACCAGACCCTCAACAATTCTATCCAGGGAAGGCTGTAGATCTCTCCTTGGCACAACGTATAAAGGAAACCTACAACGATGTGGAGAAGGGGAAGCGATGATACAAGGTGGCCTCCATCCAAGATGGCACAATGCACCTAGCTTGTCAACTGATTGCTGGAAAACTCGTTAGGAAGAACATACCAACACAAGTTACAGGGTTTGTCCTCGACCTCGCAGGGAAGTGCATCGAGGGCATGCAAATGAACTGGGTGAGCTACCTCGTCAATGATTTGGAGAAGGAATGTCACAGAGCGCATGACCAAGGCTACGACTTCCACTTTACTTGAAATTAGTGATGAGGAGATTGCAACAAGAAAAGTTGTTAATAAACTTGAAGAAAAGTTATTTTATGAAGATAGAGCTCATATATTTGGGTTTTGTGATCTCTTCAAATGAATTGAAGATGGATCTGTAAAAGGTAAGAGCAATCAAAGAATGGTCGTCACCCAGGAGCATATTTGAGGTGAAAAGTTTCCATGGTTTAGCAAGTTTTTATAGAAAGTTTATCATAAATTTTAGTGGTATATGTGCACCCATGATGGACACTGTGAGAAAGAAACATACGTCTTTTAATTGGATAGAGGAGGCTGAGAAAATCTTCAGAGTGTTGAAAAAGAAGATAACAGAGCAACCAGTTCTGGTTTTACCACATTTTAGAAAGACATTTCAGGTGAGGTGTGATGCAAGTGGAATAGCCATTGGAGCAGTTTTGAGTCAAGATAATAGGCCAATTGCTTATTTCAGTGAGAAGTTGAATGATGCTAAAGAGAAATATTCTACATATGACAAGGAATTTTATGCAATGATTCAAGCTTTGAAAAAATGGAGGCATTATTTAATTCCAAAGGAGTTTGTCCTGTATAGTGAATTATCAAGCTTTGCAATTTATTACTAGGCAAGAGAAGTTGAATCAGAGACATGCTAAGTGGGTAGAATTTATGCATAATTTTACTTTTGTCATTAAAAATATTTTTGTAAGTGCTAATAAAGTTGCATATTCTTTGAACAGGAGAAGTTTGGTTGTATAGGAATTTCAAGTGAAGACCTTAGGGTTTGAGCACCTTAAGGAAATGTATAAGGAAGATTCATATTTTAAGGAGGCATATGAAAATCCTTTGTTGAGGGATAACCACTCAAGGTTAGAATATTTGATCTAGGATGAATTGTTGTTTAAAGGAAGCCAATTGTGCATGCCAAGATGTTCAATGAGAGATAATTTGTTGAAAGAAAAAACATAGTGGAGGTTTAGTCGGACATTTTGGTCATGACAAAACATTTTCACAACTAAGTAGTTTGTGTTATTGGCCAGGTATAAGGGCATATGTGAAGAAATTTGTAGACCAATGTAATATTTGTTAACATGCAAAAGGGAAGAGATAGAACACTGGGTTGCATGAACCATTGCCTATTCCAAAAAGGCCTTGGGATGCAATTAGTATGGATTTTGTATTGGGATTACCTAGAACCCAGAAGGGAAGTGATTCCATATTTGTTGTGGTCGATATATTTTCTAAGATTGCACATTTCATACCATACCAGAAAATAAATGATGCTACGCACATAGCCAATTTGTTTTTAGAGAAGTTGTGAGATTACATGGATTGCCCAGAAGCATAGTTTCAGACAGGGACACTAAGTTTGTAGGACACTTTTGGAGGACTCTATGGAAGAGTTTGGGAACTAACTTATATTTCATTTCAACATATCACCCTCAGACAGACGGACAGACTGAAGTGGTGAACAAGAGTCTGGGAAATTTGTTAAGGAGTTTAGTCACTGAACAAGGTCGTCAGTGGGATCAGATTCTGGCACAGGCAGAATTTGGATTTAACAATTCAGTTAATAGAAGCAATGGGAAAAGTCCATTCAATATAGTATATGGAAGACAACTAAGAGGGGTTGCAGAATTGAGAGAATTGAAACAAGATGATTTCAAGAGCGTTGGAGTAGAAGACTTTGCTACAAAAATGCAAAGACTTCATGATCAAGTTAGGAGGCAGATACATGATAGTAATCAAAAGTATAAGGATAGAGTTGATCATAAAAGAAGGGAAGTTCAATTTAAAGTAGGAGATGAAGTTTTAGCTCATTTGAGGAAGGAGAGGTTTCCAATAGGAACATATAGTAAATTGAATATGAAAAAGATAGGACCATGGAAGATCCTTAGAAAATTTGCAGCAAATGCTTATGAGATAAAGTTGTTGGACAATGTTGGCATATCACCGATATTCAATGTTGCAGATTTATATCCTTATAACAAAGATGACACAGGAGGATTGGATCATCAGGAAGAGATTCAGTAGGAAGAACATATGCCTACAGTAGAAAAACCTCAGATGGAGAAAAATTTAGAACAAAGAGTTGGAAGGAAAACCAAAAGAAAGATGTATCCTGAATATTTGGTAAAGTGGAAAGATCACCGAGTATAAGATTCAAGTTGGGTAACTGAACCTGATATTTTGAAGCATGGAAAAACAATGCAAGAGCTCATGGACATGAGTCCATGAATATTTTGGTCAGAGGAGTATGATGCAGGACCATCGCTATCAAATCCAGAAAGACAGAAGTGGAATTGAATTCAACACCTCAACGCATTGAAGGATCCAAACCGACCTTTAACCATCTTGGTAGCGGTGTGGAGATTTTGATTTTCTCGTTAATTAATTTAATTGTTTGTGAATTAGGGCCACCGTTTGAAGAGACAAAACAATTATAAATCCTTTACACGACTGTAATGTATTACAGGTGTAGGATAATTGCCTGTATTAGTCATTAGGTTTCATTTAATTGAGTAGGTAATCTCTTGAATAGCATGAAATAGGATTCAATAGGAGGAAGAAGAGAAAAGAGGCTCTGAGTCCTTAGACAAGTTTTCATTGTAATGGTTGTAGGAGATAGCGACTGTATTTTATGTCTTTCTCTTTGAAATGAATAGAACAAAGAAAATTGACCAAAGATGTACAATGTTGATACTGTTTGATTGTTAATTGTGTATTCTATAAATTTATGATGTTTATGGTGAGTGAATGAATAATTGAATGAGTTCAATTGTTTCTCTTCTGTAAGTTATGCAAGGAGTGCATGTAGAGTGCAAGGAGTGTGTGTGAGGAAGTCTTTTTCGACTTGAATCTCAGAAGAGATAGCGAGGATATTTTTGGATACAGAGTATGAATATTGTGTGCAAGAAGTACATGTAGAAGAAAAATTAGCTTAAGTTTGAAAGCTTAGGAAGTTGAGCGCAGAGTATGCCAGGAGGGAATCATAAAGTCTTTGGAAGAAGACGCAGAGTGCAAGCATGTGCCAAGGCAGAGGTTTTAGAGTTCATTTGTCAGAAGCTCAGGAGGAGTAGTGGTTCTAAACTTCAAGAAGAAATACTTAGAATAATTTCTAAGTCCTGAAGAGTTGAAGCGTTCAAAGGTGGAGCACAGAAATTGAAAGTTCGAAGGAAGAACAAGTACGGAGGATTGAGCGGGAGAAATTCTTCAGAAAGGAATTTTGAAGACCGAATAAGATCGAAGGTTAAGCTCCATTCAGAAGAAGCCAAAATATTTCAAGCCATTAGATCTCGAAGAAGTATCCGCAAGGATTTATCAGAATTTTGCAAACCAGAATATTTGGAAGAAGCAGAGTGAAATTCGCGAAATCCCAAAACGTGAAATCCCAAAATCATCGGGATCGTCCATAGAAAGGGGACACGTGGCAAGAGATCAACATTTCACAGAATCATGGGAGGGAAAGGTCAAAGGGGAGAATCGTGAGAACTTGCAAAGCCCGATTTCGTGATTTGATAGTGGTCGTCAGATCCAGAGGAGCACAAGCCATTGATTTGGTGCTCTGAAATATCGACATTTCATGAAGTCACGAGTCGCGAAATCTCAACGCGCTTGAGAGTTGAGCCCCAATTCATAACTAGAGGTCATATGGTGGAAGGATATGAGCGGAGCTAGCTAGTGTTAGGCCCCTTTTAGGTGTTCAGGAGTTCGAAGGACGAAGAGTCGGGTCGACTCATTTACCGGACACGTGAAATCGTGAAACACCTTTTGGGGTTAGGCATGTGGTCACAAGGCGTGGTCACAAAATACATGTGGATTTGTTTCTTAAAGGTTCCATTAAGCAATCGAAGACTGTTTTAGATCAATCTTGAGAATATACTAGACTAGGAGGTTGCGCAGCCCTTGGAGAGGAGGGGGGTCTGCACCACCTTATTTCCCTTTACCAAATTTTTCTCCATTCTCTCTCAAAGTCTTTGGCATGGGTGAGAGGATCAAATCCTAGTTTAAAGTTGGGAATATTTGTTGTGGTTGATAGCTTCTTCCCCCTGAAATGTTTGGTGAAGTATTTAGTTGCAACAATCCATGTCTATAGTGGGGATGCATGTGTATCCCACCATCTCATATCTTATCTTGCGAATGATTGCACCAAGATCTATAATTGACAGTGCTATCCCACTATATTAGATACCTCATCGACATGCATCGATGGGGATTCTCTTTCCTTGAATAATAATGGTTTGGTTGAGTTCGACTTAAATTTAGTGGGTATTAGAGTCAGATTATGTTTGTTTTTTTTCTCATATATAGAAGGTACCACATGAATTGAGAAGCGCGATTGAAACTTATCTCTAGGGATGGATTTGATTGACCAACATTATTTGGGTTTTGATTCATAGTTTTATATCTGCCACTTTTATATTTTAGTGTATTAGGTTTGGTGTATCGACAATGGTGATCCATGAAACGATTCTCCTTGTGGGTTGGGCTCAACATTATCCCGGTCTCCTTGTATGAATCGATATAATTGGCCTCTTGGTCCTCTTCCCAAGGTTTCGTCGACGCAATTTTCGGAGAGACTCCAAAAAATGGATTTTTGGTCGATGAAATGATAGCTTAGGGCCCCCAATGAAACTGACGATTCATGCATCTGAGTCTCGGTTTGAGTTTTATCATGAGTTGCAACTTGCCTCCTCAAGCCATTTAGGGACATGTGGTCAATTTTGTCCGGGGGCATAAAATCCAAACCGAGTTGCATAACAGACTTCCGTAAGCTACTGCAATTCTATTTGGCCAAGGCCCACATGAATAAACTAGCCAAAGATACTCGACATTGTGTTCTTTAAAATTGACCTCCTCTTCAAAAATTGCACTATGCCTCATTGACCAAAATCCTAGTGTTGGAGATACTCCAACAAATTTATTTTTAGATCGATGGAATGATAGCGTAGGAGCCCCAATAGCTGAAACCTGATGCTCCGGATCCAATGGAACTGACGGTTTGTGCATCCAAGTCCTGGTTTGAGTTTTATCGATAGTTTCAACTCGCCTCCTCAAGCCATTCAAGGACATGTGGCCAATTTGGTTCAAGAGAATAAAATCCAAACTGAGCAGCATAATGTTGTTCTATAAGCTCCGACATGTATGTTTGGCCAAGGCCCATGCGAATACACTAGAAAAAATGCTCGACAAAGTGTTCTTGAAAATCGAGCTCATCTTCAAAAATTGCACTATGCCTCATTGACCAAAACCCTAGTGACGAAGATACTCCAACATATGTTTTTTCGGTCGAAAGAATGATAGTGTAGGGACCCCACTAGCTGAAACTCAGTGCTCTTAATCCAATGCAACTGGCGGTTTGTGCATCTGAGTCTTGGTTTGAGTTTTATCGCGAGTTGCAACTTGCTTCCTCAAGCCATTTAGGGACATGTGGTCAATTTGGTCTGGGGTCATAAAATCCAAACCAAGTAGCATAACAGACTTCCTTAAGCTCCCACAAGTCTATTTGGCCAAGGCCCACATGACTACATTAGCCAAAAATACCTGACAAAGTGTTCTTTAAAATCGACCTCCTCTTCAGAAATTGCACTATGCCTCATTAACCAAAATCCTAATGTTGGAGATACTCCAACAAATTATTTTTCGATCAATGGAATGATAGCGTAGGATCCCCAATAGATGAAACCTGGTGCTCCGAATCAGGGATGATTTTAGGGGATAAATTTCTCTCATGGGATAATTTTCCATGTTTTTTCTAAAAACGAGATTCACTATTTTAAAAATGATTCGCCCAAATTCTATAGGATAAAATTATTTTACCTTAAAATTCGCCAAAAGTTTATAAAAACTATATAAAATACTTATAAATTTGAATATTTAAAAAAAAAAAATCGCCAACATTTATAGTTGACATATGAAGGATTAGTAATATTCACCAAGATTTCTACATTTTAAAATAAATTTCCATCCTTTAAATCATCCCTGCTACAGATCCAATGAAACCGATTGTTCGTGCATCTGAGTCTCGGTTTGAGTTTTATCGATAGTTGCAACTCGCCTTCTCAAGCCATTCAAGGACATGTGGCCAATTTCGTCCGACATAATATCCAAACCGAGCAACATAATGTTGTTTCTGTTGAAATATAACAAGGGATGTCCTCATTCATGTTTTTGTGTTTTGTCATGGGGAGGACATAAAGTCATAATTCCTAGACATGTTTTATTTGTAAAGTGACCTTTTAAATAAAGTGCTTTTATAACGTGAATGTACTTTATAACTTAAAGTGTTTTTAAGTTGTGGGACCCAAAAAGTATTTAATGAGCATTTATTACTTATTTTGTAATTAATGAGGAGCATTAAATATGAGCCCTCAAATTAGACTTATGATAGCCATTAGATTGAGTTGGTTATGTAAGTTAGGGTTTCTTGGGAAAAGAGAAAAGTACATATACATGCTTATGGATGTGAGAAAGACACACTGGAGAAGACGAGAGGAGAAGTTGAGAGATTGCTTGAGAGAGGAAAGAGAACATCAAGAAGGGCACAATTCCCAAGAGAGTTAGGGCACAAATCCCAAGGAGGCTTTTTTTGTTTTGATTTGCAGCAGTGTTATTTGTTGGGACATGCCGTACTGTACGGATCTGTACAGGCCGTACAACAACATTCTTGAGGCATGAAAACCGAGGCAAGCTTGGGCACAATTTTCAAGGCATCCTTGAAGAATTTTCTGAAGGAGGACGACCGTACATAAGAGAAGGTACAGTAACCTGTTGTGGCACGAATTTCAAGGTGCCAAATTTCAGCGAATTCGTACAGTTGTACGCACTGTGGCATGGTTTTCAAGACAGATTTGTGGGGGACAATTTTTTGCTGTAAGAGGTATTTCTCTTGGCTGAAAAAGTGTTATTGATGCTGTTATGAACTTTCCTGAAGCAAAATAATAAGATTTCTCTCTCTTGTTGGGTTTCCCCACATTGGGGTTTTCCCTGGCAGTTGCCTAAATTTCTGTGAGTTATGGGTTGTTGTCCATTGTGTATTTCCGCTGCATATTTTGCTTAACAATGTGTATTTCTGCTTATAGAAATTTCTGAATGTGGGTATGCATTTTTGAAATTTAAGAAGACGACTATCTCTAGGTTGCTAAGTGTTTGACGAAATGTGTGAATGAAATATTTCTGATTTTGTCATTAAAAAAATCAACATGGTATCAGAGCTTTGTCTCTGACTGTGGGCAATGTGATATTTGGGCAAAAGGGTGTGATGGTTTTCCTTGAGTTGTGACAGGGAATATGGCTGCAAGCATTAGATATAAGGATCAGTTGGATGGCATTTCCAACTACTTGCAGTGGAAGGTTCGTTTGTCAGTTGTTCTCAAGGAGAACAAGATTTATAGCTATGCCAGCTCTGTTGTAGTAGCTCCCACAGCAGATCCTGTTGCTTTGGACTTGCATGAGGTCAAGGAAGCTAAAGCTCAGAGGATTATTCTGGATGGGGTGAAGGATCACCTTATTCCACACTTGGCTGAGAAAAAGACTACCAAGGAGATGTGGGATGCACTTAAGAACTTGTTCGAGGCGAAGAATGAGAACCGAAAGATGGCCTTGAAGGCTAAGTTGCATGATACCAAGATGGTTAAGGAGGAGAGTGTCTCTTCTTATCTTACCCGGGTGGCTCAAGTTAAAGATAAGTTGGCAGTTGTTGGAGAGGTCACTTCGGATTCTGAGTTGGTGAGGATAGCCTTAAATGGCTTCACCAAATATTGGGAAGTCTTCGTGAAGTGTGTGGTGGGTCGTGAGCATTTACCAGATTGGAGCAAACTGTGGGGTGATTTCACTCAAGAGGATATTCGGGAAAGATCTCAGAGCAGTGATCAGAAGACAGACAAAGTTGATGAGAATGTTGCTCTTGTGGCAAAGAGCAAGAAGAAAAGAAGTTCCGGAAGGGACTTGAGTAAAGTCAGATGTTAATGCTATAACAAGTTGGGGCACCTTGCCTCTCAATGTCCTGAGAGGAAGAAGAAGAAGAAGAAGGAGTCAGAGGATCCTGAGACAACTGCTATAGCAGCCATAGAGGACTTTGCTTTAAAGTTCGATAGGGAATTTTCTTTGGTTACCCTAGTTTCTAGTGTCGACAATGGAGGATTCAGAGGTGATGTCAGATGGGTTGTGGATAGCGGAGCCTCTAACCACATGATGGGAATCTGGTGAGTATTCCTAGACTTCATAGAGACTGGTCCTGGCCGACAGGTGGTAAATGAAGGCGATATGGCGAGAGATGTACGTGGAGTTGGGAATGTTAGATTCCAACTCAAGTTTGGGGGACTCTTGGAGATTGATGGAGTTCTCTTTTTTCCAAGGTTGAGTGTTAACTTACTCTCAGTCTCAACCTTGCAGGATGTAGGATATTGCATATTGTTCAAGAGGAACCATGTCTTTATATACAGAGAGGGAGTGGATCCGGTAGAGCTGCAGCTGATCGGTAACCGGGTGGATAGGTTGTATATGTTGAGAGTACAGCCTATGATGTGTGATTGTTGGATGAGGAGCGTGAGGAGGCTTCTGAGACTGCAGTGGTGCCAAGGTATCAGTCTTGCATTCCGAGAGAAGAGAGAGAGTCTCTTCTGAGCACTGGTAGAAGGCTCAACCAGGTTGATCGAACCAATGCTCAAGATGAAGTGAGCTCAGGGTTCCAGGAGGTTGCCAGGAGAAGATCTTCTAGTTCGAGTTCTATGCAGGTGTTGCGGATGGCTCCAGGTTCAGAGGGAGCTCCTACAAAGCACAGTATGATGGGACCAGATGATGGAGATGGCAACGAGTACATTCCTCATTAAGAGGGAGTGTTGAAATATAACAAGGGATGTGCTCATTCATGTTTTTGTGTTTTGTCATGGGGAGGACATAAAGTCATAATTCCTAGACATGTTTTATTTTTAAAGTGACTTTTTAAATAAAGTGCTTTTATAAAGTGAATGTACTTTATAACTTAAAGTGTTTTTAAGTTGTGGGACCCAAAAAGTATTTAATGAGCATTTATTACTTATTTTGTAATTAATGAGGAGCATTAAATATGAGCCCTCAGATTAGACTTATGATAGCCATTAGATTGAGTTGGTTATGTAAGTTAGGGTTTCTTGGAAAAAGAGAAAAGTACATATACATTCTTAGGGATGTGAGAAAGACACATCGGAGAAGACGAGAGGAGAAGTTGAGAGATTGCTTGAGAGAGGAAAGAGAGCTAGGGCACAAATCCCAAGGAGGCTTTTTCTGTTTTGATTTGCAGTAGTGTTATTTGCTGGGACAGGATGTACTGTATGGATTCATACAGGCCGTACAATAGCATTCTTGAGGCACAAAAACCAAGGCAAGCATGGGCACAATTTTCGAGGCATCCTTGAAGAATTTTCTGAAGGAGGACAGTCGTACAGAAGAGAAGGTACAATAGCCTGTTGTGGCATGAATTTCAAGGTGCCGAATTTCAGCAAATTCGTACAACTGTATGGACTGTGGCACAGTTTTCAAGATAGATTTGTGGGGGACAGTTTTGTGCTGTAAGAGGTATTTCTCTTGGCTGAAAAAGTGTTATTGATGTTGTTATGAACTTTCCTGAAGAAAAATAATAAGATTTCTCTCTCTCGTTGGGTTTCCCCACATTGGGGTTTTCCCTAGCAGTTGCCTAAATTTCTGTGAGTTATGGGTTGTTGTCCATTGTGTATTTCCGCTGCATATTTTGCTTAACAATGTGTATTTCTGCTTATAGAAATTTCTGAATGTGGGTATGCATTTTTGAAATTTAAGAAGACAACTATCTCTAGGTTGCTAAGTGTTTGACGAAATGTGTGAATGAAATATTTCTGATTTTGTCATTAAAAAAATCAACAGTTTCGTAAGCTCCCACATGTATGTTTGGCCAAGGCCCATGCGACTACAATAGAAGAAACACACTCAATAGAGTTTTCTTGAAAATCGAGCTCATCTTCATAAATTGCATTATGCCTCATTGACTAAAATCCTAGTGCCGAAGATACTCCAACAAATGGATTTTCGATCGACGAAATGATAGCGTAGCGGCCCCACTAGCTGAAACTCAGTGCTCTTAATCCAATGTAACTCACGGTTCGTGCATTTGAGTCTCGGTTTGAGTTTTTGCATGAGTTGCAACTCGCCTCCTCAAGCCATTTAGGGACATGTGGTCAATTTAGTCCAGGGGCATAAAATCCAAACCAAGTAGCATAACAGACTTCTATAATCTCCCGCAAGTCTATTTGGCCAAGGAACATGTGACTAAATAAGCCAAAAACACCTGACACAATGTTCTTTAAAATTGACCTCCTCTTTAGAAATTGTAATATGCCTCATTGACTAAAATCCTAGTGTTGGAGATACTCCAACAAATTGTTTCCCGGTTGATGGAATGATAGCGTGGGAGCCCCAATAGCTGAAATCTGGTGCTTCAGATCTAATGCAACTGATGATTCATGCATCTGAGTCCTGGTTTGAGTCTTATCAATAGTTGCAACTCGCCTCCTCCATCCATTCAAGGACATGTGGCCAATTTGGTCCGAGGGAATAAAATCTAAACCGAGCAGCATAATGTTGTTCAGTAAGCTCTTGCATGTATGTTTGGCCAAGGATCATGCGACTACACTAGAAATAAATGCTCGACATAGTGTTCTTGAAAATTGAGCTCATCTTCAGAAGTTGCACTACGCCTCATTGACCAAAACCCTAGTGTTGGAGATACTCCAACAAATGGTTTTTCATTTGACGAAATGATAGCGTAGGGGCCCCACTAGCTGAAACTCAGTGCTCTTAATCCAATGCAACTGACGGTTCGTGCATCCGAGTCTCGGTTTGAGTTTTATCATGAGTTGCAACTCCCCTCCTCAAGCCATTTAGGGACATGTGGTCAAGTTGGTCTGGGGGCATAAAATCCAAACCGAGTAGCATAACAAACTTCTGTAAGCTCCCACAAGTCTATTTGGCCAAGGTCCACATGAATACACTAGACAAAAACACCCGACACATTTTTCTTTAAAATCGACCTCCTCTTCAAAAATTGCATTATGCCTCATTGACCAAAATCCTAGTGTTGGAGATACTCCAACAAAATGTTTTCTGGTCAATGTAATGATAGCGTAGGAGCCCCAATAGCTGAAAGCTAGTGCTATGGATCCAATGCAACTGACGGTTCATGCATATGAGTGCCATTTTATGTTTTATCGATAGTTTCAACTCGCCTCCTCAAGCCATTCAAGGATATGTGGCCAATTTGGTCCGAGAGCATAAAATCCAAACCGAGCAACATAATGTTGTTCTATAAGCTCTCGTGTGTATGTTTGGCCAAGGCCCATGGGAATACACTAAAAACAAAAGCTCGACAAAGTGTTCTTGAAAATTGAGCTCATCTTTAGAAATTGCTCTATGCCTCATTGACCAAAAACCTAGTGTTGGAGATACTCCAACAAATGGTTTTTCAGTCGACATAATGATAGTGTAGGTGCCCCACTAGTTGAAACTCAATGCTCTTAATCCAATGCAACTGACGGTTTGTGCATCTGAGTCTCGTTTTGAGTTTTAGCGCGAGTTGCAACTCACCTCTTCAAGCCATTTAGGGACATGTGGTCAATTATAAAATCCAAACCGAGTAGCATAACAGACTTTCATAAGATCCCACAAGTCTATTTGGCCAAGGTCCACATGACTACACTAGCCAAAAACACCCGACACAATGTTCTTTAGAATCGACCTCCTCTTCAAAAATTGCACTATGCCTCATTGACCAGAATCCTAGTGTTGTAGATACTCCAACAAATTGTTTTCCGATCGATGGAATGATAGTGTAGGATCCCCAATCGCTGAAACCAAGTGCTCTGGATCCAATGCAATTGACGGTTCGTGCATCTGAGTCTCAGTTTGAGTTTTATCGATAGTTGCAACTTGCCTCCTCAAGCCATTCAAGGACATGTGGCCAATTTGGTCCGGCATAAAATCCAAACTGAGCAGCATAATGTTGTTTCATAATCTCCCACATGTATGTTTGGCCAAGGCCCATGAAACTATACTAGAAAAAAATGCTCGACAAAGTGTTCTTTAAAATCGAGCTCATCTTCAGAAATTGCATTATGCTTCATTGACCAAAGCCCTAGTGTTGAAGATACTCCACCAAATGTTTTTTCGGTCGACAAAATGATAGCATAGGGACCCCACTAGCTGAAACGTAGTGCTCTTAATCCAATGCAAATGACAGTTTGTGCATCTGAGTCCTGGTTTGAATTTTATCATGAGTTTCAACTCGCCTCTTCAATCCATTTAGGGACGTGTGGTCAATTTGGTCCAGGGGCATAAAATCCAAACCAAGTAGCATAAAAAAACTTACGTAAGCTCTCACAAGTCTATTTGGCCAAGGCCCACATTACTGCACTATCCAAAAAGACCCAACAGAGTGTTCTTTAAAATCAACCTCCTCTTCAGAAATTGCACTATGCCTCATTGACCAAAATCCTAGTGTTGGAGATACTCCAACAAATTGTTTTCTGGTCGATGGAATGATAGTGTAGGAGCCCCAATAGATGAAATTCGGTGCTCTGGATCCAGTGCAACTGACGGTTCGTGCATCCGAGTCTCGGTTTCAGTTTGATTGATAATTACAACTCACCTCCTCAAGCCATTCAAGGACATGTGGCCAATTTGGTATGAGGGTATAAAATCCAAACCGAGCAGCATAATGTTGTTCTGTAAGCTCCTGCATGTATGTTTGGCCAAGGCCCATGCGACTACACTAGAAAAAAATGCTCGACAAAGTTGTTGGTTGTGGAGCCTGATTATCTTCCTGATTTATAGGTCTTTTACTTTCAGCCGTGTTTATACCCCATGAAGTATTTACACCCCAGAAGTATGTACACTCTTCCACGTGGGGGAGTGCAGAGGGGGGGTAACCCCTCTGCGGGGTCCGGGGGGCCTATCCCCCCGGCTAGGGGGTTTGGGGGCAAGCGCCCCCCCAGGGGCGAAGCCCCCGAAGAAAAAATTGCCTTGTAAAAGTATATTGTAATTTCATTATAAATCTGAACCGTTCATTATAAGGTCGCAGATCTAACAGTAGAGATTATGTTAGGGTTTTTTTCCCTAGAAGGCAACCCTCTTTTATGAGGGAAATGTATCGCGGCTATGGAGGGTGGTGAATATTGTATTATGAGAGAGGATACTGTGAGAGAAAGAAGAGGAAGTTACAGCGGATTTTGCTGTAGGTTGTATCCCTTCATTTGCTGGATAATAATAAAGGAAGGACCTGGAAATTTCTCTGGTGGACGTAGCCCACACTGGGTGAACCACGTAAATCTGTGTC